>JAZGTK010008480.1:0-18246 GCA_036877625.1 Ambastaia sidthimunki
AACAAATTATGACCACTGTTGCTAACTGGAAAAAAAACATGTGAAAGATCTGCTCTATAACTTTGACATTATCAACCCATATAAGGAAAAAATACAGAACTGTCATTTTATATAATAAATGAAGCTGAGCTAATTGTCTCTTACTCTATAATCCCACCATTTAAGGGTGAAAAATGAGCCATTTCTTGTTCTGCAAATATTGCTAGGCTGCACACTGGAGCTGGTGCAATTTCTCAAATATTTGACACCATGACACCAATAATCATTGGTAAGCACAAAAACAAACTTCATTTCTTTTTCCTCTGTGTGGTGATGCGTGAGTCTTATCCACTTACGACGCTAAAATCCAAGTTTTGTTCGATCCACTCCTGGCCATCCTTAAACTCATCCTGAAGGCCCATTATGTAGAGGGTGTCCAGGGCATCGACTACTGTGGCTCCCATTTGGGAATTACCTGCAAGAATGATACAGATATTACTTTTCACTGAATACATACGAGAAGTCCAGCAAACAAAAATAAATACTAAACATCCACCTAATCAGACTCATATCTACTGCAGGCAATATCAATTTGCATATACATGTCACAAAATCTTGCCAGCACTTTACTATATACAAACATTAAGTGTATTAAATAGGCATTAAATGTAGAAGCACTGCTGACCCCAACCAGTGGGAGGCACCATAGCACTATAAAAAAACGGCTGAGTTTGCGTGTCTAATGACATCACAATGGCCTCAAAATGCTTGGCACTCTGGGACACAAGTTGCGTGTGTGGCATGTTTATCCTTGACAACAGGGACTGAAGTCTGTGGACTCACACAAGCATGTTGATAATAGCCTGAGTTTTACTGAAATCTAGGCCTTCAATATAATACTGACAGCTCTATAACATTCTGATCCTTTCCACTCAGTTTCCCCATGAACTAAGAGAGGAAGGGAGATGGTCTATATTAATGCAGTCTGTCCATCTTCATTTAAGATCTGAACAGTATACAATTGAGTAAAACAGTACATAAGGAAAACACCCTAATAAGTTATAGCCTGCTTAAAAATCAGATTCCTGATTTAAATAAAAATAAGATCATCAAGATCATATTTAAACAGACCTTATCCACAGAAAATACTACAATCTCAGAATGGAGAACTTGTAATGGAGATGTTTGTGGTTTGTCTTTCCTGTTCAATATGTGAGAGCTGTAGTGTTATCATAATTATTGTCAGTGGCCCTAAATCACTCTCAAAATGCCCAGAAGCTTTGCCCAGTTAGTCCAGCAGCACCTCGATCGGCCCCAGAGCTCCACCAATCAAACCAACAAATTTGCTTTCCAGCCTGTTTTTTTTACAAGGCAAGCAGCCTCGTCTGTTTACGTCATTTGTAACTATAATATCTTTACTTCCTTTTTATTGTCCACATTCCATTTCCAGCAGCCTTTTTACACATCTGTAAAGCAAGTCATTTCATTTTTGACTTTGACTCTGTATTTTGTTTTCTAAGGCTGAGCGAACACTGTGTGCCTAATAAAGACCTAAAAAATTAATGCACTTTATAAAGTCTGTCGTGGCTGGACTGGACAACTGAGTATTTTGCCCTCAATCTCTTGTGTGCTTACAAAGACGTCATTGATTGTGGTGTACCTACTGAATCTTCAATAGACAGCCATCATAGAAGCAGTCAAACTGAGATCCAAAAGTTCTGACACTTTCAGAACTCCATCACAAAAGCAATTAATCCTCCATCGGCGAGTCTGTCACGGCAAATGATCAAAGACTATAAACTTTACCCTTTACGATGCCCAAAAAATTGTCTCAGACAGCAAAATCGTTGGTATAATCTTACGGTGTGCAAAAGTCAAAAGATCCATAATGTCTCACCTGCAAGTTCACCTCAAACCAACAATCATCGCTCCAATAGTCTCTGGCTTTCTTTCTGTCGCCTGTACTAGAAATAAGGTCTCATCATATCGAATTAATCTTGATCTGCATATACACAAGCTGGCATTCTAGATGCCACACTTTGCTTGTGGAAATTAAACTGAATTCAATAAAGTTACTTGGGGATTCCAGTGGCAGTCAGTCCAAACGCCTTTCTTTCTCTCTCTCTGCTTCCTGTAACCCATCTCTCGATCCCACTCTCCAGAATTTTGTGGCATCTTTGCCAGTTTCATTTGGCGACAGACTGAGCTGTTCTAATATGAACACACACACCAGCCAATATGATGATTTCATTCTGTAAATTTTGTTTTTCTTCAGATTTCCAATGCGTCATCAGATTAGGAGTAAATCAGACAGACATTTGCAGGGGTTTACAGAACACATGCCAGTGTCTGTGAATGAACAAACATATTAAAGAAAGTAACAGAAATAGCCAAAAGCATGACTCATATGGCTTTCACCACCTGCTTATGGTCAAGGGCACAGAGTGGGGGAGAGAGAGGAGGTGTAGCCGAACCCTGTTTATAGCTAACTGTTAATAGCGCCCACTAATTTTGCAGCCACTGATTGCCAGTGATCAAAATTTGCTGCCTAAATTTGTGAAATATTTTCCAGTGGTTTACACTTGTACCAACTAGCCAATTAATTATCTCATTTAAAGCTTTGGGACTGTGCCGACTAGTCATGGACTACCATACATGTATTTCTTGTCCTACTTGTAGTTTCATGTTTTTGATGCAGAAAACAACACAAAAGTGGAAAAACTACATTACTTTACAATGCATAGTAAAAGCAAACTAAAAAAGCCCTAGCAACACCCTAGCAATCACAAAGTAACCACAAAAAAGTAACAGCATTTTTATTGCTTTTATGCTGTAGGGACATCATAACAGTACAAAAATAACAAACATTCACACGAGACAAGCCCTCAGGGAAGAGCTCCAATTAAAGTCCACAAACCAAATAGCCCCAAATTCAACCTAAGCATCTTTAAACTAAACACCATAAAGCCTAATTGCCTTGTCGCTGTATTGTGTATACAGCATCTGTCTCAAGGAATTCTTTATGATGGACAATTTGTTCTCCATAATGTGCACTGAGACACTGCACATAAAAAAAACCAGTTCAATTTCCACAGATGACTCATGAGGCCAAAAGCAAAATGCTGAACTCTGAATAACAGTCAATTGTTGAAAGCCAGGGAACATGGCCCATGATAGGCTGTTTAGATCTGATTTGAGTAACCACATACAGAAATTAAAGGTTTAAATGTGTTGCTAGGTCAACCCAGTGTATACGTGCGTGCATTGAGTTCTTTATCTCATTACGCCACACGTGTTAAGTAATGCACACTACTTCAGGACGGACAACTTGCCGTTTCTCGAGACACTTCACTTTCTGATTCTCCTCTAAATGAAAATCCAACATTAATTTCAAGCTTGAGTGCCGGTAACGCTCAGGATATTAGATGAACTTTTTAAGGTCAAAAACTTATTTCTGCATTTCCCAAGAGCAATGTAAGAAGCAAAAAAGAAAATATCTGAAGCATAACAAGATTCATGTTACATGTTTTATTTAGTTACAGTAAACCCCCGGTACGGTCAGAAATGATCATCCTTCATCACCTGACCCGCCCTGTTGAGCTAATGCCAGTAGCTGTGAACAGTCACAGGCTGCAAGCTCTCTGCGGGTGTGTCCTTTATCCTGAACTTCCTGCCAGCGTTTTCACTCATCATTCATGCATTTACTTTTATTTCGTACAGTCTACACCATCACTTATCCTCACAGACTCCAACTCCAAAATCTCTGGAATGTGACCGGAGATGTGGGTGCTGCAAATGAGACTACAGGCTCTGTGGATCTTCGAGCGCACAGACTTTGAAAGCAACGAGAATCTGTAAATATTGAAAGAACAACACTGGAGCACTTGAGTGAGTGTACTGCGAATTTACTGAGGATGAGAAGGTCTCTGAAGATTGCTTTATTGGAAGTTAAATAGATCTTAACTGCTAGTTTGCGTTTGATTTTGTTTTGCAATGCCAAGTTTGGGATGTTAACTGTTAATGCTATTAGCACCAATTTGCTAAAACAGAGGCAAAAAGTGGCACATGCCTTTTAAATAAATCTTAAATGAAAGTTCACTTAAATATGCATTGGTCCTGACCCCAATTAATCATGCCAACAGAGTAATGAAATCAAGCTTGCCTTAATAAGCATCACGGTCAAAATTTATTTTCATTTAAAAGTTATTAAATGTTTCACAGCTCACGGTGCACAATTATGTTGTGAATTCAGCTGTGATAAAGTAAAACACAAGAGCTGTTTAGCAGTGATTGCTAATGCGGCACTCCAGAAGTACAAGGTGGAAATACTTCAGCTAAAATTTCCCACTTTCAACTTGAAAGTGCTCCTGTCAATCACACATCACGGCATGTTAACAAAACAACTATGATCACAGAATGCTCGTGTTCGCTCTGAAAATAAACATATAAAAATATAACATCACCACCGTCACCAACATTAGTCAACACTGTAATGGTGTCTAATGATGATTCTCACTGATGTCAGGTTGATTGATTTGCAAGTCTGACCCTGAGAACAGCTGTAATGATTATTTTAAATGAATAATTCAGAATTCTCAGTTTTCATGGGCAAATAACACCCACATTTTTGACTCTTGACCTGTTCAACTACAGTGCCCTCCATAAGTATTGTGACAGTAAAGACAAACTTGCTCTGTTTGGTGTGGAGTCAAGTAATCAAGTACATATGAATAAAAGATGAATGAGGCAAAAGTTCAGAACATCACAACTGAACATTTTGCAGTGTTCTTCTGTCAGTCCCTTCATCTCCATCTTGGCTAATGCATGTTTTTACAGATTGCAAGACTCAGATTGCAGAAGCAATGAACAGAACTGATACTGATACACATTTCCTGCTTTTAACGTGTAAACAAATAATGCAACTGGACAAAGCTGTAGACTTAGAAACACAATTGTGAGCCAGTTGTCACAATACTTAGGCTCACATTAGACAGAAAGATTAAACTCTGCTGTTCTTCTAAACTGTGCAGTGTGTGAATTAGTAAATTAGTAAAATCTGTACTTGTGCCTGACATTCATCTTTTAATCATAAAAGATTTCTAGACTCCACAGCAAACAGAGCCATTTTTTCTTTACTGTGTCAATACCAATACCTATGGAAGGCACTGTATGTGATGATAAAATTAATTCAATCTAATTAAATTTGTATTACTTTGAAATGTAAACTCTGCAGTCTGCAGTGTATATACTAGCATCCATTCAAACAATCACACTCCATGTTCAGTTTTCTCAGGTTAAAAAAAACACATCAGCATTCATGTCATATACATTCAATTCTCAAGGGCACACTAGCGTCTGTAGGTGTCTTATAATCTCCTAATGAATATCTGTACAGACATCACTGCACCCTCCTGTGCTCTATATATCTGCTGTGTTTGTAATATTGTGTTTGGTGTGTTTTGTGCTTGCTGTCAATCATTGTAAGTGGCTGATGAATATTTACTAAGGCGCGGCACTGATGAATTGCTGTAGCAGTGATGCTGAGAAAGACGAGCGATCTCCGGGGAATTTCTCCGGATGGGGCGGAAATGACGGGTCGGTACGCCATGCCTTTTGTATCCACTTTCCCCCATCCTCAATCTTCCATCGCGTTTTCTGCTCTCTCTTTAGCTGTTTGGTTTCTAGGTCATAAGGTTTGGTGTCTAGGACGAAGGCTTACGTGCATTCCTGGCAGGCTGCACGGAACCAAACCAGCGTGATTTCCCACCTGCGCTTGGCATATTCCCATCTATTAAAAGTTTAATCCCCACAGCACCCTGGGAAAAGCAGCAGGAATTAAGCCGAATGAGTCAGTCGTATGGGAGCGCTTGGGCGTTCATGGCAGCTATTTACAACCTGGAATACACTGCGCGATTTTCTTTCCTGTAAAATCAACTGCAGACTGTGCAAAATCAGCTGTCACTGATGTCAGTCTGTAAGATACATAGCTAATCCTTCTGTCACAACATTGTTGAAATGACCCATGTCTGCTCCCTTAAAAGAAATTTAAATAAACCTGAACAAACCTTCAACAAAAATTGAAGAAAATGTTGGTAATGTTTTGTCTGGAGAGTAAGTCAATATCTGCAGTTACTGTTTTACAGTAGGTATAATTTTATAGTTTGATAATCATAACAGAAGGGAAGGCTAAATAACAGTGCTTTTATATTTATATCGCATGTCATATAGACAAGGAATCAATGTTTTTACCTCACCATCATCATCATCAGTTCCTGTACTCTTCATCAGACGGCTGTCATGAGAGCAGTCACAAAGCAGGACTTTAACCAAAAATGTCTGACGCTGTCAGATCTTGACAGGCTAATTCATTGCAAGGTCAAATAATCCTCCATCTGCGAGCACATCACATTAAGTATTCCAAAACTGCCAATTTCGCTCTACAACAAAGTATTTTACAATGCATGAAATCTTCCTTAAATTGAGGGGGAATAAAACGAAAGTAATGATTGTAGCGCTAAGCAGGGTACAAGAAATAAGTTGCTTCAGATCAGTGCTGTGGGCATCAATCTGCATGCTCTAAATGTTTTGTACTGGACTGTGACTCTTCTGGAAGCCGCAGACAGCAGTGGTCTTCAGGAACATGCTGCTGTGAAGGCAGATAAGAAGAATGTATGAGCCACACATGACACGACACACGCATGCACACTTACATCATGATTTATGACACCTTGCGTGTGACACTTTGCGTGCATTAATTCACACACTGCAAGTTCAGTTCTATAAGAATCCATCAGCACACACTCAAGACGCCAGAATTGGCAGGTCTAACTTATTGAATGTGTTTGCTTAATGCATGGAACCGGGCTTGAATGCAATTTAGCTGTTTTATATAGCTTGACTGACTAATGTAACCCTCATACAGTAGGCTTAACCAGCAGAGCCACACTCTTCCACACAAGTATCAGCTTTCCTCAGTTTGCTCAATTTTCAGCCGTTTCTGTCCCACACAGTGTTTAACAAGAAAAGCTAAAACATCCAGAATGCATCTTCCACAAAAACAAGCAAATACATTTCCTCTTAAAGAACACTTGAAATGAGGCTGATCTATAAAAAATTCTATATCAATTTACAGCATATCTATATCTTTTTGTATACCTCCTAAAACACGAAGTAATGAACTGCTTATAAGCACTAGCTTGGAATAAAGAACATCAGACACAAGCAGAGAAAAGCCTGGGCCCCAGTGTCAAACCCTTTTGTCTCTGCATTGCAGGAGAGGGTAGCTGTGGCTGACACCTGCCTGAGCCCAACAGTGGCCGCACCTTTGCAGCCGCTTATGAAGTCAGAGACAACAATATGACCCAGGGCACAGCCCCACCACTCATTACATCATTAACAACACAGTGGGCTCATGCACTGATGGATCTCTACACACACAAGCACTAAACTGACATGCTGTGTATATCTCCCCATGTTCTAGGCAGTCAAACAGAAAATCACACGCATCATTAAGAAAATATTAACCACCTAGGGAACGCAATTTCATGGGCAGCACTGAGATGCATGCATAATTGCAGATTTTGGCAAGGCTGGTAGCCACCAGGAATTAAGGAAATGAGGTCATAAATACAGAAAATGAATGGAGAAGTCACAACCATCAGTCGAAAGAGGCAACCCTCTCTCAATCCAATCGTTTTTCTTGACACAATTCCCTCAAACAGCTGTTTTCCTGCTCTCTGTTATTTCTCAGTCTCTGCTCCCAGGCCCAAGTGTCTGATGCTCAGTCTTAACTGTGCTTCCTCTGCACATCAGTTGGGATGACCGGTGCATAATTAAGCTCAGTTCGCACTGATAGTGGCTTGATCAATCTTTGGCAGACTCTGGGGCAACTACCAATATGAATGGAGATGGTGGAACTTTGTTTTCTATGGAATACTTTAATCTACTATAACAGGGGTAGTAGTCAAGTGTATTACTGTAAGCAGTTTCAGTGTTCTATATTAGTCCTTACTGCCCACATGCAAAAATGTAATAAAATAAATAAGTTGAAAACCATGTCAAACATTATCATGCTGACTGAGAATTATTCATGCATTGATAATCTTGTTCAGGATATTATGCATCACGCACTACTGCAAATATATACAAATGCTTTCCCCACTAGAAAACTACTTCTTGGTTGAAATATAATGACTTATTTTACCAGTAATATCTCATTTGTGATCAGACTGTCAAACGCCAATAACACTGACATCCAGGAATTCAAGCAGGAACTTCAACCAGTGATACTTCCTATAAAACCACTTTAAAGTATTAAAACATCAGTAGTTACGCCCCTTTCACTCATCAGGCTTTCCTATAGGTGAACGGCTGAGTTCTGATTCCATTAATACAGTCTATCAGTCATTGTGCTTTTTTTTTCCTGAGAACGGATATGAGGTACAAAAATGACTTATTTATTGACAACGGCTGTGCAGCAGCCATGCAGAGGACCCTTAGTTAATAAGCAACAGGCTGGTTTGTATTGATTAACAAGAGCCCTGATTCATTTTTGAGTTTGGATGCTCTTCCTATTATCAGTCAGCAGACCCATTCTGACCTCAGCAAGCCCTGCCGTTGCTATGGCAACAACACTGGACAACAGCACGACGGAGAACACAATGGTCCATCTTCAGCTGCAGGTCTGGAAGGCTGATCCCCAGTCTGAAACCTTCTAGATTCAGCTCCGTCTCGCTCTCTCTCTTCTCATCAGCGCAAGGATAAGACAACTTCCTGTTCAATGTGTGAAGGGTTCATGCTGAGGTTAAGCCTAATCAGTTCATTCAGCCATGCAGAGAACTAAAGAAATGAAAACACAAAGTCTTTACAGCTTACAAAAATTCCGCCTCTATTGTCTGATAAAAAAAACTTTTAATGCAGTAGCCCTAATGAATTCAGTTACCGGCCCACTGCCACGTTTATGACAACAAATCGCCCCCTCCCTATGTAAATCAACTGTGCTCTACTGCAAATTAGGCAGTAAATATGAACTGGTGCAAAGAGACCAAACTTAAAGTTACAATTGTAATCACATTATATATCACATTATATATCACATTATATATCACATTACATTCCATTAAAGTACAGCATTAAAGGAGAACCTCAGAACGGCATGCATGATCTGCAGCAAACAAGCATTTGTTGACATGCAGTCATTCTAGTACTGCGTTACAACATGCGTAGAGGTGGAGGCCGGGTTATGTGATCTGACTTTGAGGTCTGGTTCAAGCACTCTCCCAGTAAACAGTGTGTTTGTTTACAGGTCAGACTGCTTATCCAGTAACAGTTTTGGCCTTTTATGGGTCAAATGTTTTTAAATGAAAAGAATGAAAAAAATCAATTGAGGTCAATGTAGACAAATTCCTGCCGATATCCGAGTAAGCCGGTCGGTTCGGCTGTGTGTGCAGTTATCAGCTTGTTTAATCAGTGACCCCTCAAGCAACACATCAGTCTTGTAGTCCAGAGGTCAGGGAATTGCCATGGTTCACTATTCTAAGATGAGATTTAAACACAAAGGTGAAGTCTTCTGGCCTCCCTAGAGACAATCATGAATTCAGAAGCAGTTCAGCATCCGTTGAGGCACACTGGAACCTCACAAACAGGGGCTAAAATTAGTTTCACTTTAATTAGAAGTATATATTATTTGCCTATCTAATTGTTTTGCTGGTTTTCTCATCTATATTTGTAATGAACATTGGTCATTGTGTCACATGCAGAGTTCTGTTTCTATATGAAATGCCAACTCTGGTACAATTGCTGGTTTAGACATTTTTTACAAATGTTAAGGACTAAAAAAGTAACTAAAAATATTCAGGCTAAATAAACAAACAAAATCTAGATAGAATCAGTAGATGCTAGTACCAACAAAGTAGTCGGTTATTGGACAACTTGTCAACAATCCTGACAAATTCAAGCATCCAACACAATACAGCAGAAGACAAAATATAAATTTGGTGTGGGTGAATACAGCCAGCAGAATGTGACATTACCAAACTGTCAGCAGCATCAGCCCAGCCACTAATAATGGCTCTATAAATAGCTTAAGCTGCTTATCTCTTTCAAGCTAGCCAACATAAACAAATCAAGCTTTCATTTCTTAATAAAAAAGCCCTTTCCACTTATATGAAAGTGACATCAATTAACCTAAAATGATAACTTAATTCAGTATTTTGTCAATAAGCTTTTGTCAACACTAATCACATTTACACAAAAGAAAAAAAAAAAATCTCAAAATCTCATCAGTTCAGGTGTAATTGTGTAATTTGTTCTATGTAAAAACTATTTTCCTACACCAGTTTAATATGCAAAGACCATTTACAAGTTAATTACCAGGCCAAATTAAAGGCCCTAAAAATTATTAACAGTGTGGCACTACCAAAGCATGCTCGGTTTCTTTGAGTATCCTGACCTAGCAAACATCTGGGGCGGGGCTACCTGTTTGTTCAACCAATGACAGATGAGGATGATTTTAGTGGTAGAAATGGTGCAAAACACACTTAACACACTATAAATGTTTGAATTTGACTATAAAACTTACTCTCAGCCAGTAACGTACACATTTCACACAATGCAAACATAGTTCGTCAAGTGTCTTTGAATACCGGGAGAGTGTTTTCTCTACTCTCAGAGCAGAACTTCAGACAGAGGAAAGCACACAGTGTTCTGCCAACAGCTGGGCAGGATGGAGGACAAATTTTTAGAGGGTACTTCAGAAAGAAACCTCTGAGAAACATGGTAAAATATATCTGAAGAGACCATCATGCAGTACTCTCCTTTCCCACCAGTTTCTCTCAGTAAAACACACATACATCAATACAGACATGGCTGGAGAGTTCATTCCACATGGAGTGATGCAGAGACAGAAAGAGGCTTATTAAATATGAAAGTAAAATGTGAAAGACACTTCAGCACACCGCACTGCAGCATAGTCTCTTTTATTCTTTCCTCCCTCTCTCTCGCTCTCTCCTCATACTTTGTTCTTCTGGGATCTCAGAGAGAGAATGAACTAAATCTGTGTCTCATCCAACATCTTGGCCAGTTTGTAAGAAAGACACTTAATGGACAATCTGCATGAATATTTATAGCTGTACAACATGAAACATTCACAACACGACCTAAATAATGGCAATAGATCATATCGCTTAGGATCTGATTGGACAGCAAAAAGGAGGGGTTCAATTCCCAAACAATAACAGAGGTTCATATGGCAATAAGCCATGAGAGACCGTGCATTAGCGATTTTCCCTTGGGAAAGTGGTGTTGCTAGGAACAAGGCAAAGCACTTACCTAAAATATAGAATGGATTGTACTGTATAGCATTCACAGGTTTGCATTTATATGTATTATTGTTTTTTTAACAGCTTTGAACACAGCTTATCCAATCAGAATTTAATAATACATTTTATAATAAGCAAAGCTTTGGCTATATCACCAGAAAAGTCATTTCAGAGGTGGGGAAAGAAAGGTAATATGGTCAGTTTTGATTTTTTTTTTAAGTTATCTTTGCTCGTACACGCTCACAGATTCACAATCCCTGCAGCAACACCATCCACATCTTCTTTATCACAGGTGTTAAGCTACAATGCTTAACAACACACGATCATCAGGGAAATGATTAGAGACACAAACTGAGAGCACACCTCTTCGTTGAAGAGCACACATAAGTGGATGAAGATTATGCTTCTGTCCTCACCAGCCTGTATAGAGTCATGCGGCAAGAGCTCTTATTTACATGTAAATGAGACTCCAGCATGCATGTGTTGTTCTTACTTACCGAAGATATTCGTGGAATGTCCTTTTTTGGCGATGGGTTTGAGCTCATTGTGGCCCCAGCCGTATTGCCTGTAGCTGTCCCATGCGTGTTTCATCATCTAGAGATAAAGAAATGACAGGAAGTTTGCTTTAGCTGTGAATATCAAACCCTTTGGTTTAAGTGAACACCATGTTGGAAATTAAAGCCACTTGCATGTAGTGACTGGTTGGCTATAATCTATAGTTTAAACTATATAGTCTTCGTAACAACATCCTCATCATAAAACCTTTTTAAAAACGCCGGCTCAAAAATAACAAAGACAAAATGAATCCATTTGCTTTGATAACAACACACATTGTGGCTGAGAAAGAACAAGAGAGAGGAGCTTAAATGCCTTTGATGTGAAGCACTTGCAGCCGGGATGTTCCGTTACCCAGAAGCCCCTGTTGCGGCCGTGACCCTGTCTGCTGCACTGTCACTCTCCTTTCAGCTCACTGGCCAGCAGCACCCTCTCGATGTACCACCACTCTGTGCATGTGTGTTTTTCTGTTTTCCCCCACTAGGGAAAGATGAATGGACACAGTGTGTGTCTGCGTCTGTATGCCTGTCTTTGTTTCGGCTGTGGCTCTAGGCATCCTTGTTCCAAGCTCGCTCTTACTCTCTTCTATTAAATGATTGGCTGAGATTCAGCTTCCAGCCACTCCACATTTAGACATCTTCAAATATTACCACATCAGTGTAAGCACTCACTCACAACAAGTGCACAGAGTTCAAGGATGTCCACACAGATAGTGTCTTTGTTTAAGAATCGTATGTCTAGGATGTGTTTGTGTTGCATTAAAAAAACTGTTCTAATCTTAAGGCTATTGTACAAGCACAAAACACTTAAAACTGACATTAATTTGCATGACAAAACTATATTTAACCTATACATTTAAAACATAGCATCAGATAAAAACACAGCACAGCCAAACCACAAGAAACACAAGGCCAGATTTTATTCAGTATTTATCTATCTTAAAAGGCGGCATAATGTTGTTGTCTACCTTTTAGAACTTAGTCTTCAAGTCTAGGAAATCTTACATTGCTATTTAGGCAGCTTGCCGAGTTTTAAAGGCATGTCTTTAATGAACACAGATGCACTGTATGTGTCTGGGGTTTAAGTGTTATTGTAGGCTGCCATCCCGAACACAAGCCATGATTTTCCTCCACCATTCTCAGCCTAAATAGCAAAAACCCAGGAGGGAACCCAGCCAATGCAAAGACATCAATAATTTCATTTTGTTCTCGCCTTTTAATCTTTCCGAGACATGCTCTGCGCACACAAAAGCTTCTGATTTACCACAATGCAATCTGTAATGCAGCTGACCGCTGATTAGACTGATTGTTAAACGCATTTACAATAGAGAAATTAATTACAGCCCATGATTAGCATCCCCCCCACTGCTCGCTATAGTTAGTCGCTTATAGCTAGCAGTACATTTTCAGCACGTTTTAGACTGCATACTCTTGCCTCATTTTAAAGCTTCCGATATCTTGATTAGACCAACCCACTAAATGATCTCAAAGAACTGATGGTGTGCACAGTTCTCGTTTCCTTTCCTCTAAACGTCTATTTGATCATCTGTAACTTTCAATCTCTCTCATGTTTTATTCAAGGGGTGTTCTGGGTCGTTCTGGCTGTCAATTACCAGTTGTTTTGACTAAGTGGAGGCCTTGTGAAGCGTTGAGAGCACAGCCTGGGTAACACAGAAGGAACTTCCACTGTCTGTTAAATTAAGCTTGGCTTTTAACTACCCCATAAAGAAGTATCCAGCCAGTTCCCGACACAAGCGCATCTGTCCAACACCATTCAAATCACAATTTTACCCTATGGTCCTTATCTCATCAAAAGCACATATATCTGTGCCTGACTTTAAAGCAATAGCACATGTACAGTGCAACTCTCCACATTATACTGCTTACATTCTCTGGCTTGGATAAGCAGTGATACAAACTACAAAACGTCCTAGTGCTATTACAATAAGTGTTACCACTCTTGAAACGCCAAGTGGCCAATTAAATTGCAGTACCAGAACATAAATTGTTATTCAACAGTATCCAACAAATAAATCACATTTTAAAATCAATCTGATTAAAAGCTTTACTTGTTTAACATTGTATGCACTGACTGTTAAATACATTCAGCAATAAAGCAAATAATTGATGAATTGGATCCTTCCCTGTGGAAAGCTAGTCATGTTCATATCAGTTTCTCAGCAGACATTTAAGATCATCTCCACTCTCACATCAATCGAACGGAGCACATTGTACAGAGAACAAAGAACGATGGAAGTCTTGTCGGCTCTTTCTGCCTGACCGCGTGAGGGATGGGGCAGGTCCATTGTGCATTTCAATTACCATCAAGCTGTCAGCACACTTGTTTGAACAGCGATCAGTGCTCATATCAGCTCTGAAGGTGGACTGGTTATGTCAGACAGACCCCGTTTTCAGACTACATAAAAGTCAAAGCGCAAAAGACAAATTAGTCCATTTTCTCAAAACCTGTAAACAGTAACAATGCATCTTCCCCCTGAGGGCGCAGTCCTTTCCTGAAGCCGTCACTCTGCTTTCAGATGCTCTAATATGATTTTTCTTCTCATTAATATTGGCCTTTTATTTTTGGAGGGCGTGACTGCCAGGCAGCAGT
The DNA here is from genome assembly GCA_036877625.1 of Ambastaia sidthimunki. NCBI lineage: Eukaryota > Metazoa > Chordata > Actinopteri > Cypriniformes > Botiidae > Ambastaia > Ambastaia sidthimunki. Next base: position 14,463 of record JAZGTK010008480.1, read on the forward strand.
GAAGCACTTGGGCGTGTTACAAGTGCCTTGATGGTTTTTCCACTGCGTGTTGGGTGAAAAGCGTAAAAGGGAGATCCTTTAAAAGCACATCACTCTATCTGGAAAGATTCCTAGAGCAGAGACAAAGCCAACCCTAGAGCAGAGAGAGAAAGAGCGACAGACAGAAGAATACAATAGACATCAATGTAAAACAGGAGAAGAGGACAAAGGAAAAAACAAAGGTGGTTGACTTCAGCCAGCTCACTCCTTGGTCGCTTTCACGCTCCAGCTTTAGTTTGCGATTTAGTTGGTGTTTGTTTAGTAGTTGTTTAGTTTTCAGAGCTCAGGTTGGCTGATGCGACTGTCTAAATCAACTAAATCCAAGCCTGCTTAAATTTTTGTCTGGTGTGTAAAGAGCCCATTACAGTTTGCAAATGACCAAAACCTTGACTAACTATTGATGGAGAAAAGTCAAAACAGTAGAGTAAAACACTAAAGCTAGTGCAGCCTACTGTGTTATCACCTTGCACCAGTGCTAAACAACTGCAGCTAGTACTATTCACATTGACAATATAACCATTTAAAAGGTCAACTAAACTTAGAACATGAAAAGAGACATGCAGAGCCAACGAGGAGAGGTATCACACTTAGGTTTCGACCAATCAACTTAAACCTGCTATGCATATAAACTAAACTTCTAATCACATGCATGGTATGTTTGTACGTACGTATGTGTGTGTGTGTGTGTGGAAATTAAATATCAAATGCCTGCTGTTATTTCAGTCACAGTTGAGACAGTGAAGGTTCCACCTGGTCAGCTAATTACTGCAATGCTAGAAGATACAGAATTCAAAACAACCAACACCACACAGTGACAATGCCCTCCACAGTTTCCTCTGGGGGAGCTGCATTAATTAGTATTAACCCCCCCCACCACACATACATGGTGCATTTATAAATCTCTCTCTGCAGCTCTACAGAATGCAACAGAGCTCATACTGAGGTCAAATAAGTTTGCTGCTGCCACTCTGAAAGTATGAGGCAATATGACTGCAATTAGCGGATGCGGTCGCTGTGATTCATTTAAACTCCTCCTGTTTTGCCACAGAACGGCAGGTTATGGTGCTATAACTTTGCCCAAACAGCAAGACTTTACAGACACATTCTTATCCGCAGTAAATGCGACATTGCAATTGAGGCCAGGTGGATAATAAATTGCCTTTAAGGGTAGTGTGACACGGAAAGACTGAAGACAGTTTTTCTGTTACAGACAGCCCTTAGCAGATAAAAAAATACCCTGAGACATTACAGTGCTATAATTTAACATATCAGTTTTCCCTTATCATTCAACTGATTCAGATTCATCTTCCCTTCAATTGGTGTTTAAGGTCCCCTGACAGTCACACTTGCTTTCCACTTCCTGACTTAATGAACATTAAAAACACACAAACATAAATACTATTATTCTGCAGTCAAGTGGTTCATTATGCTTTGCAATGTGGTCTCTGACGTTAGCAATGTTCTTAAACTTTTGCTCTGAGTATATGAAACATGAAATGTTTAATATAAAATGTAATCAATACAAAGGCAGCATTTTATAGCATTATGGGCATGCTCCCAACACAAAACCTGTTCCACACATTTAGCTTAATTATGCTTTAATTAATCCTTTAAAGATAATGTATTGTGACCTAATTCTAGGCTAGCATTGCATGTATTCTTTGCAGGAAAGGCAATCCCAGAATGCATTGTGATGCTGATCTCATTGAAAAAATACTGCCATTAAAGAGGTCACGAATTTTTTCTGTTCCCTGAGGGGTAATATTACTGAACAAAAAACATTTGATTATACCCTTTTACCAGCCTGTTTTTTAACAACCTGTTTTGAGTGTTCCCCTTAAAAAATGTAGGTGTAATAGACAGGCATATAAATGGCTAACACCAATGAACAGCACAGCATAACTGGCATCTTACTACTATCACACTCATATCGTGAGTGTAACAAGGCTCTCAAATCCACTCGCTCCTCAACAGTATTCTCTTCAGCCTGTTGTGTGATGTCTTAGTGGATTAATCCTAATGTTGCCGTGATGTTGTTCTGTCAGGTGAGGATTGTTTCCGCTTCCCTGCGACTGAATGACCGTGGACAGAGCCAAAGTCACAAATCCAGAATTTTTCTGGAGAATGATTAGTTATTATTGATAGGGAGGACATTTTAAGTTATGAAACTTGCAGGATGTATAAATGTTACCAAGACCTGTTATGTCAAAAGATCAAAGGAAATTTGATTCCTTATGTCATGACCTCTTTAAAGGGAGCTAGATAGTAGATAGTTTGCATGATCGAGCTCACACAGATGACAAAAGCTGCAGTCCGGAAAATGTTCACCTGAACACTGTTATTTAATCACTCTTTATTCCAATCCTGTATGATCTTTCCTCAGCAGAAAACCAAAAGGGAATTTTTAAAGAATCCTTTAATATACCATATAATGAAAGTTAATGAAGCTGTCAGCCTCTTTTAAAGTATTTGACAGCTTTGAGACACAGATCGCACCATTCGGACCAGATTTATGAACCAGATCAATCAATTCATTGAAAGGATCTGAATTTTAAAAAGTGAGCTCCTCCAACAAATTGGATAAATGGCACTGCTCTCAAGAACACTCAGTGCTGCCCTGAGGAGAGCAAAGACATCAAATGACTCCAGAAGACAGGGAATATAAATCACAAGTTGTATGGGCCATTTTATTGGTGAAATAAATTGCTTAACAGCCTTAATCCTCTTTCATTTTTATTTTATGAAAAGAGAAATACACCAAACTTTTGTGTCATGCGAGTTTAGATGGTTAAAGTGACACGCTGAGTAAAAAACGACAAAATTGTTTTGAGTAAACTATTCTTAAAGCTCACTTTTACGTTCTCACTTTCACTCTCAGTAACAAACAACTTTACACAGAAATCTAGGCTCAATTAGCTCACCATCAACAATGACACATCAAGACCAAGTTTATTTGTCTTGTCAGTGCCTGACATATCATACCCTACTGTACGCATTGACCCCTACAGATCAGTCCCACTGAGCAGAGACACACACTAACCCTGACATTACATACACACACACACAGGACCCATAAACCCTGTTATCGCTGAGTGTTATGAAGAAATAAACAGAGGTGCCTGTCTTCAGGGCACGTCCGACAAATCATTATGACTGTCTGCAAGCTTATCATTGAATGAATGTAGATAATACAAGTAACTACATTCAGAGAATTGTGTCAAAATGAGACTTTCATAGAACACAGGTATACTTTGACTGCAGAAAGTGGAAAAACTTAAACCGCACAGCTATAGACTGTAGGAGAAAGAGTGAGGGGGGAGCAATATATGCAAAACCAAACCCGAAATCCTGATAGACATCATTAGCTGTATACTTTACTAACTCCCTTTTCTTTCTGCTCTGAGCTGTAGGGAAATACAGGCCTACTAGCTAAAACACACAAAAACATGAATTCAGCACTTCTGTTTAATCTTCTCAAACACAGCAACTGTTTCAAAACCTAGTGAACTACTGAACCTACAGAGACACATTTTAAGATGTCAGAAGGTGCTCTAGATGCAGAAGCCATTTTAAAAGGATAGAAACTTTATTAAGCTGCTATCTCAGGTAACTTCTTGAGACCAGAATCTAAGCACAGTGTGTACTTTAAAGAATGTTTTGCAGTAAAGACAATTCCCGCATTGCGACAAGAACAAAACATCAAAATGGCAGAGAAGTGACAGATTATAGAAAGCAACTACCTATG
>JAZGTK010008481.1:0-18245 GCA_036877625.1 Ambastaia sidthimunki
GTTCTGAGTTTGGTGGAAATAAATGCATGTGTGCTGACCTGATGCTACAAGACATTTCACCTCCTCACAACAGAACAGATTTCCCAGCCCAATTTCCTTTCCACCAAAAAAAAATTCATGTGAAAATCGCAAGTACAAATATTGATTCTTGACATGAGAATATCAATGAGTGTCCGAGATGTAAAACATCGCAATACTTGGAAAAACAGATTTTCCATTGCTATTCCTTGAAGCTATTTCGAGGAATACATGCATAATACAACATACATAAAATCAACAAGCTGATGGTAAACTGGTAAAGTACAGATATTTAATAATCCTTAGAGAAGCTGTGATTTACTTACTGAATGTGAAGGCATTTTACACTGTGCACAGATGACAACAAGAGACCCTGAATGAGAAGGAGGGGCCATGATTTTGACAGAGCTCACGGTTCCACCTATTGGTCATTCATTTCTGTATGAGACAGATCGAGACCAGAATGAGAAAAGCAGATGTGAGGATCCATCTGTTGTTATATTTCCGAAAACTGAGGACAGACTCTAAGCCACAGTGTCAGAAAACAACTGGCCAACATATACTGGACGGCAGCCTGTCAGAATCAGCCATGATAGAGCAAATATGAAGAAAACTAGCAAAGCTGTCTGTCAGCAAGGCAAGCTAACTTTCCCTCTGTGCCATACTGCAGACTGATCCCTGCACAGGTAATAACTCCAGTTAGAAATCTATTAAACAGAGCTTTCACCACAGCAGTAAACAGCCTGTAATTTTCTCTAGTCCCTTCATTCTCTAACCTGGAACTGTTAAAAACCTTAAATGCTCATTCCACCTTATTTTCCTATTATGACAACCAAGCACAAACAAATGTTAATCAATTATTAACATTTATCATTCATATTATTCATTTTATCTAATGACTACCGGAAACAACTCTCTCAAAGACATCTAATCAGCTAACACAGCATTACGTTCAATAAAGATCGCAAGGAAAAACACAATTGCTGTAAATGGAGAAGATCCCAGTGCACAAACTTTCAAGCAGGTCTTACTTTAAAGGCCAGAGGAGCACTGAACAAGTTATCTGTTGGGCCCTATTCACTATGGCTTCATTTACATCAAAAGCCAATCGATTCAGGTTTACTGCCAGAAACAATGAAAGCGTGCCAGGCTCATTTAAAAGAACGCATTTAGGAATTAATTACTTAAATGCATTTACGCTCTGGTTGTGTGCTTAAATGCATGAAGACAACTATAGACTGTAACTATAATAATAACTATTATTACTTTATTCTCATAGACAGATTAAAGAAATGTGAGTTAGGTTGGTTTTGCTTTAATGATTTTCTCTTTAAACCTGTAAATAGTTGAAGGTTGCACACTGCAGGAACTCTGTTTAGAGAATTCTGCTATAATGCACTTTTTAGTGGTTTCTTTTGTTTGTAATAAACCCCTTTTTTGTGGAACGTTAAACTTGGCTTTGGGTCATTCATTAATGCAATACAACAATCTTTCGCTCTCCACAACGGTAAAAGAAATTAACTGTTACAACCCAATTACCCCAGACCTCCCACCAGGTTGCAACATTATTATTTAGCTTTTTTAAAGACACATACTCAAGGCTCAATGCTATATTATATCAGCTATATCACAGAGCTGTGCTTCCAAACATTTGTTGTCTTATGTAACCCTACAGTCTCATTAATAAGTCTCTTTATATCAACACCAAACTATAAATGTGTTCCTTTTATCTTAAACTACACTAACTTTTCTAAAAGAAATCTGAATATGTTCACTACATTTATTATGAAAAAAATCATAAGATCAATTGTGATAAAATTAGTCTAAACTTTTAAACACCCTAATATTTTAAATCTGCAATTTGAAAATCCCCTGACAGGCCCCAGTGTGAATTTCAATATATAATTTATATTCATACATACTTTCTTTATAAAACCTATAAAACTGGCTTTACTTTTAGTTCTATTTAGTTCTATTTCTATTTACTTAGTGTTAAACAACTAAAATGCCCCTGTTGAGAACCACTGAGAACTTCCACCTGCCTCAGACTTATTCACACTGCAGACAAGCTATTAGGTTTGTGATGAGCTTCTGCCAATGAGGTGTCAGAACTTCCTGTTCCTCCAATAGACCACATGGATTTCTCTTCCACTGAGTCAATTTAAATAGAGAAAGAGGAACTATCCACACTATTACTGTCCATAAGGTCATGTCCTCTCATGTAAATGAAACAGGAAAAGGAGATTATGCTCTTTATTAATAAAATATCAAAATACGCAAATATGCATGGACAGATTTAAAGTAATGGCATTCAGCAGTAAGACCTCCACACGCAGAGCTCCTCCAACAATGTATGCAGCTGTCCTTCATGAGCCGGGATGGACAGCAGGGACCCGGGGCTCCTGCAGTGACCCCAGGGTCTCTCCATTGCCACAGAACAGTCTGTTTGTGGCAGGCCACAACAGATAATGTCAGGCAGGGCCATCTGATGCTTTCCGTGATCCCGTGAGTCGCATCTTTCAGCATGCACTGGGCTGACATGACAGCTGCGTGTAAGCGAGCATTTCAAGCAAGATACAAAGGGTGACACTCTGGAAAAACACATTTCTAAGGCTGCAAGGCAGAAGTGAACCGTGGATCACCCTAGTTGAGGGAGGAACGCACAGGCACGCATGTAAACACTGCAGCGTGGACCTTGGAAGCGGTAAACATGCTAATAAACTGCGACGTGCAATGCATGATGAGATGCAAGCGCAGCGGCTCCACAATGATGCAGCAGATTTCTTGCGTGTCAAATCACATCACAAATGGCTGCAACTTGCAGTTTATTTTGCACATTTATTTTAAAGATAGCCCAAAATCTGATACTTACGGCTGCTTACTGTCTCTTCAGCTTATCTCTGTATTCCTCCAGTTCCTAAAGGTTCAGATCTGGAGGGAGATTCTGTTGGAAACAGATACAAACAAAAAAAACATCAATATGAATTAGAGAACCTCATACCAAGATCTCTCTAAATAACAGCCTGAACAAACTTTCTTCCCGATTAAAAAGCTGAATGGGAGACTTGCAAATAACCGATGATTCAGCCAGACTTTATAACAGAAGAATATACAAACACTACCAAATGGCTCATTCCCAAACAAAAAACAAACAGAAACTAAAAGCCAAGGCTCATGTAAGACTAATTACTTTCCTCTTGGCTGAAAATCTCATTTTGTGCAGTTTTGCAATGCACCGCCAAACCTTATGAGATTTCACATCCACAGTATGTGGACTATCCATCAATCTGGGGGCTGCTGTAAAGGTTGCAAACAATTAAGACCCCTGGTGTCTGCGCAGTACCTACGCCAAGATCCTCAGAGGTTCATTGCTTGGGCAGTGGAGATCTGCTTTGAGTGTTCTGATGTTCTGATTCTAGTTATAGCTTATTAAACCTGCTTTTTCTGTTTCTACTGGCAGATCAAAGTAGACATTTTAGCTTGACCTTCATGTAGAAGCTTGGCAACAAGTCACCTTAACTTAACAAAGACTGACATCCTTGCACTTTTACTGAAAAACTGAGATGCACAGAGAATCGTTTTTGGAATTAGATCATGACTCTGAATCAAAACTGAACTGATTTGGGAGATGTCCACCTTTTGTGGTGGGGACAATCTGAAATCACAGAAGGGAAACAGTGGTCCAGAAGTGAAACCCACACACCTCAAGCTCGTATTGCATCATGTTGAATGAGTCACTGGTACACTTCCTCAACACTGTCAATGATTTCCTGCTCTGCCTGCAGATCGGTGGGCAGCCCCTCCTGTGGATAAAGAAACAAGTGTGAGTATTGGCAAAGAAACCTCACTACATCTGGGACACCATCATGGGAAAAAACAACCTTGTTCCTAAAAACAGCACCGAAGCATTGATTATTTCTTGCCTTTGGCTTATAGTGCAAAAATTAAATGGTCTTATCGTCTATCCCTGAGGAACACCCTACATGAACCTTAATGAGAATCAGTAGAGGAACATCAATTTCACTCAAAACAGCTTTGAGAAACAAAGCCATCCTCTTTTCTTTAAAGAGTGGTGCTGAGAGGCTTGGAATGCATGATGCAATATGTTTAAAACAGCTCTGCAACCATGACTGAGATAAACGTATTGGGCCATATTCAATTGCAACAGCAGATGTTAAGGCAGCATTTAAAAACCCTTTTACAGCCATCACACATGTTCAGAATGTGATAAACCGCTCATTTATTCTGTACTGAAGTTTAATAATATATCAAAGGATCTTCACATAAAGGCTGCAATTTGGTGTCATTGAGATGGAGCTGAGATATGATTTGGCCTGAGAGCCTTTAATCTCCAGACACTCGATGTGGTTTGGATGCAGCGAGGGCTGATGTGGGAGCGTGGGCATCAGCAGTAGCAGGGGGTGGGGTGGGATGAGTCACTCTTGGCTGGTACATGCACAGGATGAACAAAAGATAAAATCTTGAGGATCAGTGGTTACCATTAGGCTCTAAGGGCTCCTCAAAATCAAAATTGTGACTTATGGCTTTTGGTCTGTTGGATTTGAGGTCATTTATTGTACATGCTCAAAGTTAACGTTATGGGAAGAAGATATATGAAATTATGTTAAAAATGTGCACTTGTTCTGTAAGTATTGGTGTCCCATCACAGCATAAATGATCTAATCAGTATTCTTATCTAAATGTATCCAAACAGCCTTAAAGATAACGTGTTAACAGTAAATATTATCTTAATATCTAAATATTAACTTTTATTAATATCTAAATATTAACTTTTAAAAGAACTTGCTTTTTCTTATTTGTTATTCTTTTAAGCATAAACTTGAACTTGTCAGATTTGTGATAGGGAACCCCATAAGTTAGCAAAAAAAAAACAATTTAAAGAAAGCATATAATAGAGTCTTTAAACTTAAAACTGAAAATCTTTTTTGATCTTTATTTTAGCATTGACAACTTGTGATGACAGATTAGGTGTGAATTAAGTCTACAATTAGATCCGGATAGATTTAAAACGGCCTGACGCAAATTATCACTTGCAAAATAAGATTAAATCGCTTATTAAAATGGTCGCCAAGTCTTTGTTCATTATATTTCCATTGTTTTAAACTGACAATGTTTACAGAAATAAACACCTTCCGTCCCTTTATTCTCTGTGCGCAGACACGGAGACGAACGCGAGTCTATTTGCACATAAAAGCGTGTGACTCAACGTGCTGTACATCAATCAAAGCTCAAGACGAGCTGAAGTGTTACTGAATGACGAATATCAAAAGCATAACAGTGCATTATTCAAATGAGTATTAAAAATAACAATAAGCATTTGGACACGTGGACGGGAATGAATGAGAGGTAAGAGACGGACATCTGATGTCACGTCTGCTGTGATAATGTGGTCGCATCTGAGTCACGGTTCAGCACGGCATAACTTTGCAACTGCTTTACAATTATCAGACATCATTTTCAATAATACATTTTTTCCAGCATGCAACATGCATCATCTGTGAGGCTTAGATAAGTTTCAGATAGTATGCAAAGATTAATTTGCATACTCGTGACATTTCTGAGAAAAAACAGGCGCACGGGAGATAGAATCGTGCTATTGAAATAAAAAAATATTACTGATGATGATGTCAGTGACGATGATGATGATGACAGTCTAATGACGGGGAGAAACTTCTAAAAATTACCCTGAATTTGGCAGCCACGATGCGTTCACAAGACCTAATAGTCTCTGCATCACGTGATTATAGTGCCATCTAGAGGACTGAACCAGAGAAGTGGGTCCATTCAGTAAAATCCCAAAAGCACATTTTAGGATTTAATAAGCTTGTTATTTGGCATAGTTCCTGTGCTACCTATTTAAAATGACAAAACTTCTTAAGTCTAAACCATAAAGCTGTACAAGGGAAGTCACGAAGCATTTGTGTGTCTAAAACAAATCAGCTTACTGGCCAGTTAGCGATAATATTTTAAGTGGCACAAGAAAGTTATAAAGCGATACATGTAGTCTGCTACAAAAAGTTCAACACCTATCAAATGTTTCCTAAAATAATTTCTGCCTCAAACTTTACTATCAGCTGGGAAGCCAAAGTTTTTATTTTGTTGCTGAAACTTCACATGGAGAAATATTTCAGGCATTGCACCACTGAAACACTGAGACAGAAAAAAAAAACATTTCTGTGTTTTTGTGGCAGGCGCAGTTTCACCCACGGAGTCACAAAACTACAGAATGTCATGCTAAGAATAAGCAGAAAAAAATGCTGCATGTGACACAATAACACAATTCATGACAACTAAGCAAAAACATCCCTGTACATGACATGAGAAAACTGTAAAATAACAGTAACATTTCTATAATTAAATACATTACATTATCTAGACATCTAAAACAGATGTGGATGTGTTGTAATTGTGCTAAAGTCTTAGGACAGCATGCGTTGAATATGATAAGGAAGTCAGTAATGTTTCAATCTTTGTTACTGTGTTCCAGCAAAATATTAATGTTTATACAATTGTAGTTATTTACATTCATAGAGCCACACACCTTAACATTTACTAAAAATAGAAATACATATTTTTCGGACACTTTTTTATTTATGGTCTGTGGAAATATTGGCAGGGAAAGTTAAACTCGAGCTACTGGTCTGACCAGGTCACCAAAAAAATCATTAATGTTATTGACGGACTGTTGAGAAAATGAAGACAGATGTCTCCTCATTGAGACAAACTTATAAAATGTTCTCCTCTACTTTTACTTTTCAACTAATTAAAACTGTTGGACAAAGACTTTTGAAAGTCTGTTTTCATGCACTCAGTCCTCTTTAATGGCACTGAAGCACTTGGTGGCTATTTGAGTGGGCTAATCCATCATTTTCCTGTTCACGGTCATGGACAGGCTGTTTCATTGATCAAACACGTTCTCACTACGTCAGTAATTTAAGGAAAGTTTCAAAAGTGTTGAAGCAAAGCCTACTGGGGATCTAAGCCAGATGGTCCCAAAAATCATTTTCCAAAGTACCTGTAATATTAATAATTTATAATAACTCTCTTGGCAAGAATGTAAATAGGGATCTAAATGTATCTTAAAAAATCAGTTACCTTAAAGAACGTATTCGACAAAGAACAGAATCACAGAACAGTCCTGCTGATTTAATGGCTCAGTGATGCAGTGTTAGAACCAACCACTGGACCAAAGCCAAGTGCATTTATCTCACTAAATGAAGGTCAGAATACAAAGTAGAACAGTAACACTATGACTCAGCCAAAGTGTGATTGCCTTCTCCTTCTTTTTTAGAACATTTCTAGAAATGTCTGTACATTTCTCTTGCAGGTAACCTTCTATTCCAATACAAGACAAAAACTCCCTTAGAGAGTGACAAACAAACATCAAGCACTGCATTTATCAATGAGGGACCATTACAGATGAGTACAGCTCTAAAAATCAATACCATCCTTTTTTTCAATAGGACAAATTCTAATTTAAATAGGACATATAACAGATTATGTTTGAAATTGAAACCACTGACATGACTCTGATCTGTGAATTAATATTAATTAATATATTAATATCGATATTGATATTAACATTGGCATTAATATTAAAGTTAATATATTCAATGATCATCCAATTGTTTCAGAATTATGAACACTAAAACTATTGCTCTACAGCCCATCATTTCTATTCGACTCTTAATAAATCAATGCATGATGACAACAGAATATAAGCTGTTTATTTATTTATTTATTTATATTATAGCTGGCAGTCTAGTTTATTAAAGTGCTTCCAGATTCGTCAAAGAAAGGAAAAAGTAGGCTATAGTAAAATATCTCACCTGACGAGCCATCAAAGACTTGATTTTCTGCATCGTAAAGTAAAAAACACGGGACGATGTTGTGTTTTTCTGTCTAACAGCGATTCAGATCCTGCAGCGCTAGACAGGTGCCATGTTTCACTACAGGGGTCACGTGACAGCTCATGCGTGGTGCGGCATGGGATTTGTAGTTTCTTTGTGCATTAGCGTTTATTAAAGCCATTTACAGCTTTGTTCAGTTGCTATTGTTGTCATTATTAATAATAATAATAATAATTTACTTATAATAATAATTTAGTTAAACGATTCAAATCAGCTGTTTTGTGATATTATTTTTAAAAGATTTAACAAAGTGTGTATATTTAATTTGTTTGTTTGTTTGTTTGTTTGTTTGTTTGTTTGTTTGTTTGTTTGTTTGTTTGTTTGACTGACAGCATATTCTATTCTCAGAATGATTCTATTAATTCTGTTCCTCAGGTTTATAGTTTTATGAATTAATAAAGTATGTTATAAGTAATAAAGTTTTAATTAGGTGATGAATGTACAAAATTGCATTGTGTTGTCTTGAACTTTACTTGTCCTGCATTTAGGTTGATGACACACACAGTCAATGACACAACATGGTGAATTTAGGGTTCTTGGAAAATACCTCATTTGTTGTGGACCTTTATGTCTTAAGGCTCACAGAAAAGTTTACAGCAAATAAATGAAAGAAGTGCCAAAACAATGAGTGGGTGCTTAAGATAAGCGTTTTTCTGACAGCTGGAGAATATATCAGAGACCCAGTGTTTCCTGTCAATAAGATTCCACTGATATCCACCACTAAATTATTTCCCTGTCAAATGAGGGAGCGGCACGTTCCCCACTCACCTGAGCTTATTCTGAAAATAAACAGATGGCGGTATTCCAATAATCCTTCCTTTATGAAATACATATCTAGTTTTGTTTGTTTGCTTCAATAACATGCCGGCTTGTAATCAGTAGGTTGCTGGTTCGATTCCAGCGCCGGCAAGTAGCAACTGAAGTGCCCTTGAGCAAGGCACCTAACCCCCGATTGTTTCCCGGGCACTGCAGAGATAGCTGCCCACTACTCACCTGCAGTCTGTGTTCACTTATTACTGGTGATGGGTCAAATGCAGAGGTCACATTTCGGTTATGGGTAACCATAACTGACAAAAACATGTCACTTTACTTTTTACTTTATAAACAACCATACTAAAGACTTACAAGAGTCCTAGGACTCCAGAATCATAAATGTTTTTTAAAACGTATCAAGAATGAACAAACCAATTAAATATTTCTAAAAACCTTTATGTTTAAATTACCGGGTATCAGTTTTTTACAATATAAACCGGTGCAGGTGCATCACATAGAAACACAATATGTCTGCTTTAGATTCAAACACTGCTACCTTTGTATGGAACAGTCGTGTGGCATTTTTTCATGAACAATTTCCCACAATGCATTGCACTGTGCAAAAAAATACAGTTTCAAAGTATAAAACGCATACATCGTATTTACATTCATAATGCAAGAAAAATCACAACGGTAGCTGGTGTATTTATGTATAAATACTCTTTTTGTTAATCCTGTTAACAAATTGTATAATTTATATACAGTACAAAGCGCTCAGCACATGTTTAATAAGAATTATGGTGTGCAGATCTTTAGAAATATAAACACGAAGAACTGTATTAACATAAGTAGTGCGGCTAAAGAAAGAAAGCGTTGGAAAAAATAATAAAACTTAAGCTGTCTTTACATGTCAGTTTTCTATACGAGTATCTCTCTCATTTAAGCAGACTCAGGGTTGGTGTTTCAGGCACATGTCTGATGACATCATAGATGGTGGTATGCAAATCTTTGACTGAATCGAGCCCTGGCAAAGACCTGCAGGACGCCTGTGAAAAAAAACACAGAAGAAATATTAAAACTGTTCGGAAGCAAAACTGCGCATGCAAACGAGCAAGTAATTATCTTTTCATCTGAGAGTTTCAACCTGTGTCGATTCCATTTTCCCAGGAACAGAAACAAATTCATAGATTCCAAAGTCTTCCGTGGCGTCTTCATGACCTTCGAGTAAATTATTCAGATTAGAGACCTGATTTCCATAGTACAGAGCTATAAACAAAACAATTATCTGAAAATGATCTGTTCCAGCACTACATATTAAACAAAATCGATATCTTTGTCCACACATTTTAGTTCACTAGTAAACAAGTAAGCTATACTTTACTGCAAGCAGTGGACTGCTATATATCCAATATATTAGCCATTTAACTAGTATCTTCTTTCAAAAATGAATCACACCCAATATAGCCATATACAAAAACAAACTTAGCAAATTAAAAGTTACTTCCTCACTGAGTCACTGTGTATGTTTCCAGGTGAAACCAAGCCAGCAAGGCGGAAACAATGTTTATAGCGTATGCTGGCAGAAACCAAGCAGATGATTATAGTAGTTGTAATGTTAATGGGTCTGGGGAGTTTGTTTGTACAGAGCTATGTACACATCACTGCTTAACAACACAGCTATATTATAGTGTGAGGCATACAGTAAACCTACCAGAACGATGCAGTCCTCTCTGCTCTGTCATCGGCCTAAAGGACAAGATCACTCAATCAGTGATGTCATAGAAATACAAAAATATAGCAAATATTTCTCAAACGTTTGAATACCGAATTTTCTTACCGTTTATAGATGGTATTCATCACTGTAGAAACAAGATAAGATAAAAATTATTAGTACGCAGGGAACAGAAAACCATAGCAAAGTTTTTCCTTGTTTTAGTAATGGCTGAATAAAGCTGATTTCAACAGAACATGTTACCCAAACACTAAATTAATGATTTTGTTTTTTGAAAATGCACTATAGCCAAATTTATCTTTTCAAAATAACTCTAGCAAGGTTACACAGAATGTAAGTGTCATAGGACTTATTTTGCCTTCTTTAATGGCACATTATTGAGATGATTTCTGAATGTCTGATGTAGAATGTCTGATGAAGAACAGAATGATGACTTCATACTTCTGCTTGGATGGCAGCTCTTCCTCAGAAGCACAAACATCATACACACGATGATGAGCACCGATGAGACGGTAATGAAAGTCAGAGGAGACAGAACACTTCCTTCCTGGGTGTGTTTCTCTCTTCCTGGAAACACGTCGATAAATACAATCAGGTTATATTTTACACTCATTTCTAGTCATACAATCTCACAATAATGCAGAAAGACAATCAAGAACTGTTTGTGTTTCTCTGTTCTGAATCAACAATGAACCAAGACTCTCAGCCGGTTACTGCTGGTTAACAATAAGAACAGGTGCCAGCCTCTATTTACTTTCCAGTACAACAGCAAGACATAATCACAGGTGGGAGAGATAGGCACTTAGCAACTGGGAAAAACAGATTGTTGTGACCATTTAGTCTGAGGACAGATTAGATGAATTAATATGATAGGATAGACTGACTTATAAACAACCAAAAACTACCAAAATCATGTATGCAAAGAAAGTCATTAGTGTTTATTTTGAAGGTCACGCAGAATGATTAAAGGTTAATGTGCAGATGAAATGCAACAGGTGACTTCTGAACAAGATTTTATCTTTAAAATAAAATTAATATCTAACTGGAATAATTATTTAGGCTTAGATTCAAATTTAAAAAAAAAGGTCAGGAATTCATTACAGGGATATTTTTTGCAATGGATGTTCCTGTAGCTCAATGGTTGTATCCTGTAATTGATAGAGCATTGCGCTAGCAGCGCAAAAGTTGTGGGTTTAATTCCCAGGGAACACCATTACTGATAAAATGCATACCTTGAATGAACTGTAAGTCGCTTTGGATAAAAGCGTCTTCCAAATGCAAAAATGTAAATATAAATTCGGATACGTTTGCATACACACCTTTGCCCAGACTGGCCACCACCAGAGTGAATTCTGTCTCATCCTGTTTCTTTGTCACGTTGTTGAAAGCTCTACACAAGAACTCCTTAGCTTGAGCTAATTCATACGATGTCACTTCAAACCGTGTTCCGGTCATGAGAACCTCTGTGCCGTTCATCGTCTTAGAGATCCAGACGCAGGTGTTGGGAGGGTTCGAGTCCGCAAGACACTCAAAAAACACCAGCTCTCCTGGGTTCACAGTGAACACCCCTCCGGTTTTCAGACCCTGGTCAGAGTTTACTGCTAGGTTATAGGGACCATCTGATTAAAGGACCAACATATGGTGATGACACATAAAAAACAATATTAGTGGTTTGTTTTTCATCCATCCGTTCATGCAAATGTCATAACGCACATTCATTTTTCAGATCTACAATTTAATATAAATAAGCTTTAAAATAAATCAGGCGGTTTCAATTGTATTGTGAACACTGTCTAAATTTTAATTTAAAAGATATGTTTAACATCATCAAATTACATTTTTTCCTAAAAAAAAGCTACAAAAATTATTAATTACATTATTTACTATTGTGACAATGAATGCTTTCGTCCCACATTATAAACAGCTGTTTTTACATGGAGTTATAGATCTAAGACTGGAGATGAACATATCTGGGAGTCCTTGGCATTAAAAGGGCTCGATATAAATGACATCATGTCATTCCAGATCACATTTAGCATATGAGTCACAAAACAAACAACAGTTTATTCTCAGGCAGCAAGAGGAACAAGCTGGACAGCTTGTAATGATTAACACATCAACTCACAACAGATGATTGATGAGTTTGTAACTGCAGCTCATCTACAATAACTGAAGCCAGGAGGAGACGTCAGATACTCACAATACACACTGAGCTCGGTTTCTTCACTTCGCTCGTGACTGATGTGGTTTCTGGCTTCACAGATATACTGGCCGATGTCATCTTTATTGACCGGGTTTATAAACAGCGTGCCGTGATCCTGTGAGAACGTGTGCCTCTCGCTGGGAACTATCATCATGTTATTCCTCATCCATCTGTATTGAACGTTGGTGCCGTTTTCAACAGAGCATAACAGCGTCACATTGTCTCTCTCTTCTATGAGTTCTGCCTCCGGGCTTTTACTGAGAACGGGCTTTGAAACGGGCTCTAAGAGCAGAAACGATACAAAAGTGACTTAGAAAATGATATAGCTCATGATAATGTGAAATATATTACCAGCACACACTATATGTAACAGGGTGGAAGATATACAATATGGCCAGATGTATATAGACACCATGAACAGGGGTGAATATTTTAGCTATGGTAACGTGCATACAATCAAGAATGCAGCCATATATTTTGAATAGACAAACATTTTTATTAGAAAAGAGTGTAACAAAGAAGAACATATCACTAATGTTCAGGTGTCCACATGTTAAAGCAGCACTCTGTTACTTTTGCCTCTCTATCGCCATCTCTGTTTAAAACTTAATATTGCAGGCGACTTTACATACTTTTCAATACTGTTAAAGTCAAATGAAGCCAAACTGACATTTCCCAGGAAATTGGACCCGACATCTCAAGCAATAAATCATTATTTACAAACTCACTGCTGTGATTCGGGGTAAGGAGACAGTTTTGAACACTGATCAAAAAGGAGATGATCAGAAATAATCAGTTTTTTGTACCACTGACGGTGATGGTCACTGTTTTCGTGACAGCCACCGGTGTGATGCTTCCTGGGAAGAGGATGTTGATCTCCAGCTTGTATTCTCCCTCAGCATCCTCATCCAGATGCTCAATATATAATGAGACATCAGGCAATTGAAGCACTGGTTTGTTCTTCAGACGCATATTCAGGATAGCATTAGACTCGGTGAAGGTGACTAAAAGAGTATAAAAAGGCTTGGTCTTGTACCAGGCCCCCTGGAACTTCACATCCTGGACATTGTAATGAGTCTCAACGCTGAGGAGCATAGAGTCGCCCAGTTTCCCATGCTGAGTGGTCTCCAGTGAAATGTATTCCATACCTGTATAACAGAAAACGTGCATCTTACATTTGTGCCATTTCTGGGTGTTAAACACCCAGACACGCACTGGCTGAAAATGATTTCAAAAATGCTCTAAATTAAGGTCAATTGTTGTGTTCTGAGGAGAACTTTTTATCATAACATTTTCCATTATTTACTTAACATTATTTCAAAGCCTTATATCTTCTGTGGAACACAAAAGAAGATATTTTGAGACATGTCCCAGTGGTTTTGTGTCTATAAAATGGAAGTCAATAGACGCCACTGTGGGTTGATTACCAGCATACTTCAAAATATCATCTTTTGTGTCTTTCAGAAGCAAAAAAAAATCCATACATGTTTGGAATGACATGAGGGTGAGTAAATGATGGAAAATTTTTATGTGAATAAAAATAAAAAATACAATATATATAAATTCCTTGTTGGTCCAATAAATAAAAGGTGATATTTTACCAGCATAATAAAATCCACTATTAACTTTATGCTATTTATAAAGCACAAAAGATCCAGTGTTCATACATCCTATATACAGTATGTCACAGCATCCCAGACCAACCTGGAAAGCTCAATATTCATGTTTTTCATCACTGGACAGACCAGCACTGCTTCAAAACCTGCAATGTTTCTCATTAACTGTGACTTTGCTGAATAAACATTTATCTAAATCTTCTAATCTATGAGGTTTTCACATGGATGCTCTATTTAACTGTATAATGAGAATTCTGCAAAGACATAATCTAGCCACACACATTACACAGCATTCTGGAATGATTGATTCTGATTGGTCAGTTGTGACATTCCGGGTAAGATATTTATCTATGATGACCGATAATTAACTGTTTAGTTGATTGTTGTTTCTGGCAACCAATCCCCAACACACCATTGTTCTGTCTTTCCTATCCCTACACGGCCTCTTTCTTCAAACATAATAAAAAAATAAACTGCTGAAATATATTACATGCACACACATTATATGTAACAGGGTGGAAGCCACACATTATGGCCACATGTATATAGACACCATGAACGGGGTGAATATTTAAGCTATAGTAAAAGGTGCATACAATCAAGAATGCAGCCATATATTTTAAATATGACTATTGTTATATGAAAATATGACTATTAGGTGTCCACATGTACGGTCAGTTGGTCATTATCGTAAAAAAACCCTCAACAGCACCTCAATGCAAATTCGAACTTTTTCTCATACAAAATATTCTGTCACAAGATTCCATTTGAAATTGCAGTTAAAATATTGCTTTTGTAACTCAGAAAGTTACACTGAATTAATCCACATGGTTAATTAATTAATTCACACACACACACACACACACACACAGGTCTGCAGTTTAATCACCAGCACCCGCTGTTTCATTCTGTACCTGCTGTGAGCAAATATTTACCAGCTTCTCAGAATGATGGTGATCAAACATGAAGTTCTCTCTAATTTGTCTAAACAGGTCAGTGAGCAAACACTCAGACGGCAGTGTGTGTTACATCAAGTCATGCAGATTGCACCAAGATCTTGGTTTGTACGCAAATAAACGAGAAAACAAGCTCTGAAAAGAGCGCGAAAGTAACCCTGTGATTTCAGAACAATGTACTGGTCTTTTCTAACTTCGAAACTTCTAAAGTCTCTTGTTTCCCTATTTTTACTTGGGGATAAGATTTCTTTGGCAGCATGGATATAATGAATGCATTGAAAGGATCAGAGGCCCGACTTTAACTGACAGCTGTTAATCTGTATTACGTTGCTAAGCAAGGCTGTGTGGCAGCAGGCAGGTAGGCCGCACACAGGTAAACAGTGTAATACTCCTCCCACGGCCTCCCGGACACAACCATCTCCGCCCTCTGTTCGCCTTTACTGGCCGGCTGTCAGGCGATGTTGTGCATTACAATAGTTAACTGTCTGGCTCGTGTTGTGCGCTAAATAATAAATAAGGACACACCTATTGCATATAACCTATTGCAAGAGGGCAGTTTGGGTGGAAGCGAAAAGTGTGCCGGTGTTTACACCACACTGAGGTACAAAATACAGTATGAACACTCTTAAGTGTGCTTGACCTGGTTTTATTGCCTCCAAACAAGGCAGGATAATTGCGGTTATAGTAACAGCGCGCTTACACCACTGGAACAATAGGCATTAAGAATTGAGCTGTTATCACAAACAATTCAAGTTACCAGCAAACAATTCACACCTGAGACAATAACCTATAGAGCCATTTGTGCTGCTAACGAAATGCACATATAAATGTGGACTCGACAGTAACACAAAACCTGACTCTGAATAATCCTCTTAGGGTATATTTAAAGCATTATGTGACACACATGATATACAAGCAACATATAGGAACTTTTTAGGCATCTTCCATAAGACAGTGAGTCACATCCATGGCTATGTTTAGGGCCATGACCATGAGGTTATGAATTGTGGTTTTGGGAATTGTAATTTCCGAGGTTTTTTAATTTAATATGAATTTGTCAGCTCTTTTTCAGATTGTCGTTCATTGTTGTGTACGTTTATAATATTTGTACTTTGATAATATTTATGTTTATCTTCTCTGTTTAAAATTTTCTATTTTAGGTAAAAGCTTCCTGACATTGACGTCAATACAGTTGTTCTGTCTTCTATTACAATTTTTGCAGTTCCATTTTATTTATAAAACCCAACTAAAAACCCTTCATTTTGTATATATATATATAATTACAAAAATTACAAAATGAAGGGTTTAAACATAAATATTATCAAAGTACAAATATTATAAATGTACACAACAATGAAGGACAATCTGAAAAAGAGCTGACAAATTCATATTAAATTAAAAAACCTCGGAAATTACAATTCCCAAAATCAAAATTTTGGATTTTATTAATGCAACAACCTCCCAAAATATGCCCCTAATCTTATTGGCTCTACAACTCAGCTTTAAATTTTGGCAAAAATTTACTTAAATTCTATTGCAAGGTTTTGTGCGTAACTCTTTTTAAAGGTTAGAAAAAATTATCTTACCATGAACAGCGAGAAACAAGGTGTACATGAGCAGAAACATGGTGACTCCCAAACATTCCATCTCTGCAATATAATCTCTACAAGCTGTTTGGCTTGTGACAAGAAAAGGGAACTGGTGACAGTATTTGCCAGGGAAATGAGAAAAGCTAGTCCAGGCCCCTCCCACATGCCATTTGGACACATACACCTGGTTGAAGCTCCAAAAGACTTCTGTCACCCTGAGGGCCAGAGACAGTCTCACTGATACACATTCACAGCAGACATACACAGCTTAAGCAGTGTCAGATCACAGAAAAATATCTTATAGTTGCGGCACACACAGACCGCTACAGGTGTGAAACCTGCGCAGACTGACATCCAAGCAGAAAACAGACACGGGGTCGTTGAGCCACACAATGCATCCACACAATGAATGGACATGTTAAGTTTCACCTGAAACCATGCACGACTTAAGACACAAAACAACGTTTTGCGAAAGATCGCACGCACATAAACAAAGAACCTTAAAATAGATAAGCAGAAGTGATCTTAAAAATAAAATCTCAGTTCCCTGTCACTTTAAAAATAGCACCGCTCTGGGGAATATGTAGATCCACAAGGTTTACCTAAACATACAGTAAAAAAAGCATGTAGCTAGACCGCAAATGTAAATATATTTACATTTTCTTACTTGCCAGATCCAAAGCGACTTACAGTGCATTAAAGATATATGTTTAATTGGTTACTTTGGTCTCTGGAACCCGTGACCTTGGAGTGGCTAATGTCACACGCTAATGCTGAGCAACATGAACCATCATGTATAAATGACTTGAGCAGAATCTAATGAACTTTTTTTTTTTACAGTTTTTCCTGTTGAATCATCATTTGTTTTATTAACATTTGACATGTAGAGTTAGCAAAGTTCATGCATTTAATTTTAACAGTATGTGATGAACACAATTTTTAAGCTATTTTGGTAGCACTTTTCAGCCGTTTCGCATGTACATACAATGTATTTATTGTGTAACTGCATAATTACTAGATATGAACCCTAAACAAACCCATATAAAGTATGTGTAGCTACAGTATTTTGTTGTGTAAGTACACTAAGTGTACATACTGTAAAATAAAGAGCAACCTCTTTTTTATACATTACAGTCATCGTGGAATATGTAGTATACTTGCATTATGATATAATGTTATCCGACCATTTAACTAGATTTCATTTCTCTCATAATGTTCAAATTTATTTGGTTTGATTGGCAGATATGTCATGTAATTTAAAATGTTGGTGTTTTAAGTGTCAATGTTATCCGACCATTTAACTAGATTTCATTTCTCTCGTAATGTTCAAATTTATTTGGTTTAATTGGTAGATATTTCATGTAATTTAAAATTTCTGTGTTTTAAGTGTCAGGATCTTTAGTCTATTCTAACATTGCATACAGAAAACATTCAAATCAAGTGTTAA
>JAZGTK010008482.1:0-18244 GCA_036877625.1 Ambastaia sidthimunki
TACTGCAATACATGCAATACTTTTCCTAGACAGAAATAAGAAAATATTGTTTTCCACTTTTTGGGCATAAAACTTATTGAGGGGTGATGTAAGCTTACAAGAACAAGTTATTATACTCAGTTGTTTTATAATCTGTTCTCAGCCTGTCAGGGTGCCCTAGAGCTTCAGCTAACAAGAAAAGAGCAAGATTCCCAGGTGATGAATACATCAGCAAGAAATTCAGGGCAAGTGATGGTGAGCTCAAATATAAATACACATTCTGGAAGAGTTTGAAGAAGTTTGTCTTCCAGTCTTCAGTGCCTAATGTGTCATTTTCTTATGCTTTTTTAATGCATTGTTTTTATTTCCCCTCAGTTCTTGACAATGATGAAGACATAAAACAGCTGAACAAAGAAATCAATGAGCTGAATGAATCAAACTCTGAAATGGAGGCAGACATGGCCAACCTCCACACACAGGTCTGATTTTATAAAAACTTACACACTTAATGCAAAGACACATGCAGTTTTATCAGTTCATGATTCGTCATCAAGAGGAAGAAAACATAAATATTTTTGTCCTGGCCCCCATTAATTCCATCTGTGGCCCTAAATCTTATTTACATTTCAGGTTAAGATAAAATTAACAAGAAAAGGAGAGTGTGTTAAACACTGATCTGTTGCTCAATAACTGATTGAAACTTAGTGTAAAACTAAATTATATATAAAATATATAAAAATGTTCTTTGAGGGCTGAGAGTTCTGGTGGTCATGCACCACATGGCCTTGGACATGCTGGTCATTCATGTATCTCCATCTCTGCAGATTTCATCCATGGAGAAGAACCTCAAGAACATGGAGGAGGAGAATAAGCTCATTGAGGAGAAGAATGAGGCTCTGTTCATGGAGCTGTCAGGCCTGAGCCAGGCTCTCATCCGCAGTCTTGCCAACATCCGTCTACCACAGATGGTCAGTCTACTGCATCCCATTACGTTGTAATGACTGTAGCCCACAGAAACACGGTGCATTCAGACTCTCAATTGAATAATCAGATCTAGGCTTCTTAATGTACTTACTAAGAGAAGACAAATGTACTCGAAACACAATCGAATATATTTACGGCAGATGCTTTTGTTTAAAGTGACTCACTGGTGCATTCCAGATATAAATTTTGTCAGTGTGTTTGCTGTCTGAAAATCGAACCCGTGACTGCAGCATTGCTAACACAATGCTTTCCAGCCGAGTAGCTGCATGATACAGAAAAAAATGCGATATGCTGTAAATTGCTTAATAATGCGATATGCAGTGTGGTAATGCTTACAGTTTGTAAAAATGACATTAAAATATGTATTTAAAAACTAAAATTATATAACCAACATGCATGCACCTTTTTGAAGTATTAAAATCATGCAGTTATTGCAAACCATTGCGATATTTTAATAATTTCTGTATATTGTGCAGCTCTGCAGTTGAGCTACAAGAACAGAATTTTTTTTTAACAAACTGTATTTTATTGTTTACTACAGCAGGAGCCAATCACAGAACAGAATTTCGACACCTATGTGGACACACTGACCCAAATGTTCACTGATAAAGAGTGCTATCAGAACCCAGAGAACCGGGCCCTGCTGGAGTCCATCAATCAGGCCGTCAAAGGCATCGAGGTGTGAGCAGAGGAACCTCAACTGCAGGACACTGTGGGTTACATAACCGGACCGACACCATTAAAACACTGTCTAAGGACATTCAGGTTTCATTCCATGCGTTTCCTGAAACGAGGAAGCCCAGGAGACGTGAAATTCCACGAAAGGACCAAATTCCCATTCCGAATGATGCTGCTTAGCAATTTAGATGACATGATCCTTTGCCTCTTCAACCAAACTGGCCGGTATTTTTTGGAGTAAATCATTTGCTACGGTTTTATAAAGCAACTCTTACTGACACACTGACCTGCCTTTCCTCCTTCTCTCAGTGCATCAAAGGTTGCTGTGAATAATGTTGAGAGACTGTTGTGTGTCTGTATGTGTGTGTCGTCTGAAGGTGAATTCATGATTAATGGCCTCCCTCCACAAAACATGATGGGAACGCTGCACTGCTACATTTGAACCCTGTATGATAATGTTGTCTCATATCTGGTGTAAACGTGCTCTTGTTCTGTTCTGTAATATTTATTGTATTTGAGAACACAGATTGCACTTCCATGACTAGTTTGTAGTTCCATCGTCATGTGATTATTGTATTTTATTATTATTATGGCTATTTAAATTGGGTCCTTAAAGTGTACGTTTAATTTATTATTTATTCATGTTAAGGTTTATTTTTGTTTATTTATTGATCAGCGTCAGTTTATGGACTTAATTTATTTCACGAAACTCTGTACACAGCTTTTAAACAGTTATTGAGAGGAGAGACGTTGCCCTTCTGTGTTATGATAGAGGCAATATTTTAAGAATATCAACAGCAAATTGTTTTATAAACCTTCCTATTTATTTTAAAGGCAGAGATTTATAATCTCTTTTTTTAAGTGCAAATATTTTCTACCTAACGATTTTTATATTTTTTTTTATATATTCTCCTTTATTTAATGAGTTCTGTTTTCCATAAAAGTATTTTGACACCCTCCAGAGTGAAGTGGGTTGAACAGATATGATGTATTTATTGTTATTTATTTAGTATTTAAGAACAAACTGAATGGAGATCTTGTTGCATATTTATTTTGTAAATGTCTCTGTGTTAGTGTTGCTGCATACGGATAGTCTTTACCCATGTTGTTGATAAAATAAATGGGAATTCTATCACCTACAACAGTGTATGTCATATTTAACACTCTCGTATCTGTTATAGGCATATTGATATGATGACATAAGCAAAGACAAAATGGCTTGTCCTTACTGTTGATCCAACACTGATATTTTTGTAAGGAATTTGGCCAGATCTCCAAGTTTTCAATTTCCTGTGACGTTCATCAAACCAAAGGGAAAAAGACAAAGCAATCGTTTCATGAGTTGAATGCTCGGCTGACACCTGCTGGATATACAGTGGCTGTATTCCTACGATTCT
Source organism: Ambastaia sidthimunki (assembly GCA_036877625.1). Taxonomy (NCBI): domain Eukaryota; kingdom Metazoa; phylum Chordata; class Actinopteri; order Cypriniformes; family Botiidae; genus Ambastaia; species Ambastaia sidthimunki. Next base: position 3,039 of record JAZGTK010008482.1, read on the forward strand.
TCGACTGTTGTATTTGTATTTGCTTAAGGTAAAATCTAATAATGTCTTGCGAAGTTTTTTAATCACATTTTTATTGTTTCAGAATTTCAGAGCACAGATCAAAAGTCACAAATCAGATGAACATACAAACGCTATTAAAACTGTCCACCTTAAATGTGCCACAACGGGTCTAATACGCGAAATGGGAAATCGGGTCTTTGGTTTCCCAATATTTTGGGGAATTATTGATGAAATTCATTCATATTCGCACCCAGTACTGATAACAAAAATAAAACGTTTCACTTAACTTTCAACGTGTGCGTGCAGCTTCTTTCCTTTCGGTTTATCCCTTCGGTCTGTTTGAAATATACTTATTAAAGTCAGTGTTAATGAGTATATAATGAGTATTCATGAGTATATTAAAGTAACGCAGGACCCACGTGCTCCCTATTGCTGTTTGTGTGCGTGACGTCATTTAGTCAGCTGGCCAATGTTTACATCGTGCGCTGCTCGCGCTGATCTTTTATGAGCAAAAACCGAGACATAGAAACTACATGAGACAATTAAACGAATGGACAGAAATAATAAACTATAGTTGTTAATATAATGTGTTTTAGGTAATCGATGCAACGAGGTCGACTGTGGAGTGGTCAGTTATCCTTAAAAATTACGACCTCCATCTTTTCCTTCTTTCATTATTCACTACTTTCATTTGCAGGTAAGTCATATGATATCATTATATATATAATGTCATATAGTTTAATTCTGGCAGGGTAACGTGTAATTTTTATTAAAACATTTTCTGATGCCATTCAGTCGCGTCTCGCGTGAGAATGAACGACAGGGTCGTGGTTACAAAATCTTTATTATGGCTTAAATGTTTTGGCTGTTATTTTATATCACTGTGTTTGAGAAACTGCCCGCATGTTCATATGTCTCACATCTGCAGTTTGTGTCACAGCGTCTCCGGGGACGCGCACAGTTCACACGAGCGCCACCGTCCGTCGACTGCTGCAATTGTAGTTGACAAAATCTCTTTTTTGGCCTCCCAAATGTGCTGAACGTTAAATTGAAAAACAAAACATTAAGTTGCATGGTGGCAAAACAGCACAGGCACGTTTTAGACCCCAGAATATGTGCTTGTCATTGCTTGTCACACATTTGACAAAAATATGTTTTATGAGTGGTTATGAAACATTAACTATACTAGTTAAAATGTAAAGAAATAAGGATTCGGTATATGGCTGTCAGACTTAGTGGGAAATGTCCACAGTTAATCTGAAACCAATGGTTACACTGTTGTGGCCTTTCTTGCAAGTCTAAAATAGTTTTAGATAGTCCAGATGTTTTTTGTGCTGCTACGTGCATGTTTTACTTCCTGTGGGTGTGTTTTCCCCCAAAAAAGGTAAAAATGGGAGGAGCAGTCAGTGCTGGGGAGGACAACGATGAGTTGATTGACAACCTAAAGAAGGTTCAGTACATTCGCTCTGATCTGGTTGAAGACGCTCTCAGGGCCATTGATCGTGCTGATTACTATCTTGAGGAGTTCTGTGATAGTGCCTACAAGGATCTGGCCTGGAGACATGGCAACGTCCATCTCTCTGCACCCTGTATCTACTCTGAGGTGATGGAGGCCCTAGATCTTCAGCCTGGCCTGTCATTTCTCAACCTAGGCAGTGGTACAGGCTTGGTATCTCAGCACCATGGTGGGACTTATACTGGGTGAGTTAATACACAATCTGGAAGCTAAGATTTTGTTCTGATTATTGTGACCGGTCTACATTAAATCTAATGCTATTTACATTATTAACACAGATCCGTGTCTTCAATGTGTTATTTAATAGATTTAAGATTTTAAAAACCGTTTTGTAATTTGTAAAAGATTTGTAAAATCAGATGTCTTATCTGGTAATTATTACACTTGTATTGTTCAAATACACAGGCAAGTATAAACAAATTGTCCAACAATCAGTGTCATAGAATTTCAAGAATGTTATTCCAAGTGTTTTGACAGTTAATATAATCTTGGGTTTGTACAGATTTCAGTTCTATTTTAAACCGTATTAGCTTTGTAATGACTTATAAAATGTTGCTCCTAATTATGCTTGTACCATGATTCACACTTTGTTCAGTGATGTAAGATGCACACATCAGAACTGTTTTTCCAAAATGTCACTTTTATATTATTGCTGTCATAAAACCATCCTAAAAATATCACAGTTTGGAAAACCACTAAGGTTCCAGCTTTTATCTCTGTAAGCTAACAAAAGTACTGTTAACAAATGTTTAATAAGTGATGGAATGTTACGTGAAAATGTTCTGCAACACAACATTTGCTTACAACCTATATTACATTACAATGCAAATGAGTGTGAATGTGACAAATAAACAAACACTAACTTGTAGCCTTTACTATGTGGAAATGGTGCCAAATGTAGAAAATACCAAAGAGCTTAACATGACTTGTATAAAGCAGTTTGTAGTTTATAAATATGGAGTTTGTAAAATATGTCCTGTGTCTAGAAAACAACATTACAAGATGATGGATGTATTCAGAGACATAAATGGACCATGTAGTCTCTGCAACCATTTAATGTAACATTAAAGGAAAATGGAGCACTAATAAGCATGTGTCGGACAGAGATTAAATCCAGAACTTAGATTACAGCTACAGATGACCTTACTGAAGCATTGTGAAGAGGTTCAGATATATGAATGCACAACATTAAAAAATAAATATGTTGTCTACACATGCTGATGAAATCAAGTCTGAAACAAAGACTACAGATATTCTTGTTTTGTTGCATGCTGTGGTATTGTTTTGATAACACAAGAAGTGCAAACAGAGAAAACACATTCTGTTTTCAGCTTTATTAGATTTGAATACTGTGCTTAACAGCCAAGTACAGACTGGACTTCACTTTGGATAAGTAAATAGAAATGAAAACAAAAAGAGTGAAAGCACTTACAAAATAACAAAAATGTCTTTCTCGTTTAATGATTAAAAAAATATTTCTTTGCAAGACATTACACACAAAATTCTCCTGAAGCTCTCTTAACAGAGAGGCATCGAGAGAAGAAAACAAACTGGAATGTCACCATCTTCACACTGAACTGATGACTGGCGTCAAGTAGATGAGGTAAATGTTTCGTTGGGGGAAAAAAAAGGCACAATTTACAATCAACCGTGCCATGTAAATTCACGTAATAATACCAATAATAATAACAATATTATTGTGATCATAATAATAATAATAATAATAACACCATAACAGCAATAGAAAAAATATGCAACAAAAATACAGACTGAATTTTATCTTACAAGTCATCTTCCAGACTGTATTTCCCGGCCCATCAACAAAAGTCTGGCACATTTTCAACACTCAGAGTCCTGCCTCAACTTTGCTCACAAGAGTCCGAGACTTCTTGTGGTATCTCACCACTTTCAAGGGGCTAGAATGTCTGAAAAGATAGGCTCAGTTTGGAGAAGCTGCATCAAACTATCTGACCACCAGACATGACACACAAAGTTTGGAGGGGCCGATGCAATCATCATGACAGAAAGCGCCACAGCCCTGGCACATGATCATGGCCTTCAGTCGGCAGGAACACTTAAGGGCCACATCTTCTGCAGCACTCTCTGCAAAAGCCTGAAGATTAAGTGTGGCACTCTGACCTCCAGCGCTGTTGATACTCATCCGTGGCCTTAGCTGCAGCACACCATCAGCTAAACTTCGGGAGAAGCCACTCCCGTCCACCACAGAAACGTTAGCTGTGTAACTGAAGCTGTTTGAGGACCCTGTGCTTACTCCACTCAAAACACCACCACTCTGTTGCAGTTTTGGTAGCTTGCCATATAGCTGATAAGGGAGACTGGATGTGGATGAAGAAGGGGAGGAGGAGACTGGGGAGGCTGAGGTGCCTGTTTGGCGGCTGTAAGTATTTTTGATTTGTTCTTTTTTGGCCATTCTTGCAAGAGACATTTCCATATTTATTAGTCCTTCCATAGCTCCACCTCCCCCACCACCATGAAAATTGTCCATGGAGCTTTGAGGCTCCTTTTTGGTTATTACAACAGAAGTATTGCCACTGATAGGAGCAGGTGAGTTTTTGGTGAGAGCTTGTTGGCACGAAGGGCGTGAGGAGACTTCGTTTTTAACTGAAGCTATGGGAGAGAGCTGTTGCTGATAAGTCTGAGGTGGTTGGGGTTTGGACGGGCGCCAGTTAATCTTGACTGTGGGTACGACCTCAGAAGGACAAAGGTCACCATGTGGAGGTGACGGAGCATCTGGTGTGGTTCTGCACACAGACTGGGAGAGATTGTTAGAATGCTGTTGAAAGCCCACAGCCCTCTCCTGAGTTTCACCCCTTGCAGGATGGGGTCCAGGGTGCTCTTTAATAACAGCTGCCTCATAAACTGGAGCATTCTGAGAATTTATATCCATTGAGGTCCTGGCAGAAGAGTTTGTGGGGAGGGACGTTATGACAGGTACTGCTCCTGGGGGCACGGCACCCCCTGGTTGTTGAGAACTGAACTGAATGTTTGTGGATCTTGGGCTTGCTTCCTCAAACAAGCATGCCATTCGTGATGGAGCAGAACCTGGTGAAGATGAACCAAATTTCCAACCAGGAGCAGGAGACACTCGAGCTGATGGGGCTTTGTGCTGAAACTCATGGCCACCAGGTTCCATGTGCCCTCCCGTCTCAGATGGGCTTCTAAAACGTGAGCCCAGGTTTCTTAAAGGTCCTCCAGGTTGAAAACTAGATGAATTACTTGCAGAGGCACCTGGGAATCGATTAATTTCCAGTTTGCTGACTGAGTGAGGCTGGGGCAACACCTTCTCTAAGGGTAGGCTGCCTTGAAGAAGCTGAGTGACAAGTGGATTGTTGGCCTCTACAGAGGAAACTGATCGAGATAAAACTTGGGTTTTCTTGCCAATTTGAGGAAGTGCAGAATGTTTAAATCCAAAATCCTCTGCAGGCCCTCTGCTGAGAAGTCTGGTTTCATCATCTGTTGGGACAAATCGTTTTCCACTATTGTTGTTATCATTTAGCCGTGGATTTCTGCTTTGGTCCCTTTCTGCCTGTGTCAGATATGCTTGGGCTTGAGAGGAAACGGTTGCTTTCTGGTCCTGTTTTATAGCAGGAGTATGATTTGTATGTTGCTTTTGAGTATGATTAACTGACTGGTTTGGAAAACCATTGGGGAAGCGAGCCTGAATGACAGTTTGAGTATGAGTGGGGTTTGAAACATGGGCCTGTATGACTGGTTGCTGGTGTTGGGGAGGATTTAACACTGATGAAGAAAGTCGACTTGGTGTCTGAATGACAGGTTGGTTCTGGGATTTTGTATTTTGAGTTTGCATGTTGTTACTATCCATTCGTGTTCCATGCCAGTCTACTGCATCATCATCTTGAGTTTCGTTCTCAAAGTCTGATGCAGTCTCTGTTGAATCACTGTGCACTCCAGCATCTTCCTCGCCTGGTAGACAAGGTAAAGAAGTTGACTCATATTTGCCATCAGCCTCATTCCCTCCACTCTTCTGTTCAAGTAACAACCCCTCTCTTACAAAATGGTCTTCATTATTTTCTACCCATCCATTTCGTGCTGCAACGAGTGTCTCTTTGGGTAATTTCAAGTCTGAGCCATGCTGGATAACTCCAGTTGTTCCTGGGTGTTGCTCACCAGCATTTTGTTCACCTTCCCAGGGTTGAGAAGAAGCGGCCAGGGTCCGGATGACATCCACACCCTGGGCACCAAATCTTGGCAGCGAGTCTGGTATAGAGGTGGGTACTAAAGTAATGGCATCGTTTGATGATGAGGTACAAATGGGGGTAGTTGTTCTACTCTCACTAGACTCCTCACCTCTTCCCTCCTGGTGACTGCAAAAAGATTCTGGCTCACTCGGCGTAGGCACTGGGGTGTCTAAGGTCTGCTCTGAGGCTTTATCACTTGGGCAGGCAGTCACCTCTTCCACTCCACAAATCTCCTCGACCTGGTCCTGGGAAGCAGGACTGTCCGTTGTAGGCGGCGATAGTGTGAGAGTTTTTGGAGACTCTGATGGTGGCAGAGATGGGTCTGAAGACACAGAAGATGGAGATGGTGCAGTTAGTGGGGTGGAGGTTTGAGGACGGTCTGTTGAATCTACACTGGACAGCTGTAGTTGTGTTCCAGACGAATGAGAGCTCGCAGGCGATTCCTGTTCCTCCAAATCAACTCGTCCTCCTCTTCTTCCTCCTCCTCCTCCAGGTTCAATGGGACCTGGGTGCTCTCTCGAACGCCTTCCGCTGGAGCGATTCGGTATCCCAGGACCACCCCCCGGGCCGCTCCCCCCAGGCCCTCCCCCATCCCCAGCGGCTGCAACAGCAGCAGCGGCTTCCCGCTGGGCACGGGCTTGCTGGGCACGGGCCTTGATGTCCGCCAGGGTGCGCGCCCCTGTCCCAGAGCGCCGCGACCCTTCGTTGGGGGGGACGATGCGGGGACAGATTTGGTACGTTGGCGGCCCCTTGACCCAGGGCGGTTTGATCCGGGACAGCTGTATCTAGTAAAGTGTAGGAAAAAAGCATATGAGAGGCATACTCTGATGGACAGTAATTCAAACAATTAACGTTAATAAATGCTAGTTTAAATTCTAAACAGCTGCTGTAAGAATACGCTAAAAATGCTCCATCTACAGTACCCAGACTTGCCATATAGTGGCCAGATAGTCTTTCTGTTTACAGAGAGACATTTCCTGGAAAATCTGCCTGACAGCTCAAAAACTCACCACTGCAAATCAGGTTAAAGTAAGGACATAACTCTCAATAACTTCTCAATTGTTCATTTTTAACCAAAACAATGTTAAAGACTGCAGCTTTAATAATAAATTAGAGTTAGCATACCCTGATTGGTGGGACCTTGGGCTCTTCTGTTGTAGGCTGTGGCTTTTCTGAGTGCACACAGTCAACTGTGTTACGAAAGGACTGACGCTCATCCAGCCGCGCCCTTTTCTCGGGAAAGCTGGTGAAGGCCTGGGCCTCATCTGGCCTTCTCTTCTGTTCTTTGAGCTGAATCACTGAGCTTGTGGTAGAGGGACTGGCCGCTGGGCTGCTCTCTCTGCTGCTTGCACCGGTGCCTGCTGTGCCGGTGGTAATGACTGAAGCCCCATCATCCAATGGATCCGCTGCAACAGCAGCAGTAGAGGAAGAAGAGGAAGAGGAGGAGTCTGAACTTGCAACAAATGCCTGTCTGTCTGAGGCAGAGGAGGGGGATGAAGAGGGGGAAGATGATGATGATGTTGAAGAGGAGGATGAGGAAGGAGAGGATGTGGATGCGACAACCGGCTCGGCCACTTCAGGCAGCAGGTGTGTGGAAGCTTCTGGTTCAGCTTCTGGTTCGTCGCATGTGGAGCTTGGTGCAGGTGTGGGTACAGGAAGAGGAGAGGGCACCACCTCCACAGAAAGGCTTTCTTCTGGACCTTCCAGTCCAATATCTGTTTGGAGGACAACTTCTCCCTGTATCGCTGTCGCTTCTGGGACTGGTGATGCAACGGATGGCACAGCATCAGTAGGTGGATCACGCTCCGATGGTTCTGCTGACGGTACAGCTACAGCAGCAGTTGTAGTTTTGCAAAGTGTGCGCCGAGCCCTGCGTCTAAGGTCAGCCCGTGAGCGGCGTCTGATACGGCCTTCCCTCCGTCGTCTTCCAACACTTCGCCTTTTGGGTGCGGCCACCGTGGCAGTATCAGAGTCAAGAACTGCACCTGCAACGTCTCCTGCATCACTCATTGTGAGCTTCAATGCCTCCTCTTGAGTGAGGCCAGACCTAAAAAAACAAATGAAAGAATGAAACAAAAACTTCAACATTATTCAGCAGCTTAAATTAAATGCCTGATATTAAGTTTTTCAGAAGGCTATCACACCTTTGGCCGTGGTACTCCTCAAAGAATTTCTCCTTCCATGCTTCTACTTTCTTCTCCTTTTCCATTTCTTGCCTGAATCGCACCTGCATCTCATGTGTGAACTCCCCTTCAAATTACAACAAAATATATATTCCTTGTAACTACTATTGTACAGAGTTACATATAGTTACATTGTAATGTTGTCTGTTTATACACTGTTGGAGAAAAGTAGACAACTCACCCTCAGCTAGCCTTTCTTTCCAGCTCTGGGAGGCATGAGTGAAGAATTCATTATTGAGAGCTGAGCTGCTTAGCCGAGCAAGACCATCAGGGCCAACCTGATGGTATTAGAATACAAGAGTTGAGAAAATACAGAAAGAGATGAGTTAATGGGATAAATAATAACATACTGATCAAATGTATAGCTTGAAATTACTGCAAGTTGCTTTGGACAAATGTGTCTGCCAAATGCATAAATGTTATGTGTAAAATATTAATTCACTTAAAAATGGAAATTATTCCCTCCTTTACTCATTCCAAACTTGTATGACTTTTGTTCTTCTGGGGAACACAAAAAAAAAGATATTTTGAATTACATTGGTAACCAAACAACAGTGAAACCCACTGACTTCCATTGTATGGACACCAAACCACTGAGACATTCTTCAAAAATCTTTTGTTGTGTTCCACAGAAGATATAAAGGCATACAGGCCTGAAACATGATATGAGGGTGAGTAAATGATTCATTTTTGGGTGTACTATACCTATAAAACAAACTGTTTAACACATACCTGTCTGTCCACCTCTGGGAGAAGCTGTAGAAGTTGCTGTTGGGAGTGAGAGGGGAAAGCAGCAAATGTTCGTGTGTTGATGAGAGCACGAATGTTGGTGTTGACCAGGATGGATCCGGGAGTCTCAAAATCCACCTCCACCCCTCCTCGGTTCCTCTTCATGGGACCTGTGAATAAAGTCCTGCATTATGTATACACCTCATAGCTTAATGTGCCTATGAAGGACCTATGTCAAACCAAGTCTGAAGCTTCTAAGACATTCGACATAATCTTTAAATTGCTTAAACGCGAGACAACCGAGTACACACAAACTATAAATGAAACTGATATACACTGATATCATAAGGTTTGAAAATTCAACCCACTTTGGTGTAATTTTATAAGCAGTCAACAAACTGCCCACTTGCACAGAGAAACCAGGCTCACACAAGACTCACAAAGTGATTAAGGTACTATATTCAACAGCATAAAACACGGGAAAACAAGCAGACTCTACACCAGAGGTCTTCAATGAGGTCCACAGAACAAAAGAGTTTAGCTCCAACCCTATTGACACCTGAAGCAGCTAATCAAGGTCTTTGGGACTGCTAGAAACATCCAGGCAGCTGTGTTGGAGTAGGTTGGAGCTAAGCTCTATACGTCTGTGGACCTCCATGAACATGGTTTAAAGACGTCTGGTCTAAATTGTATTCGAATGCAATACCTGAAACAGGTGAGAAGGATTCCCTAAAAGATAGTGGGAAACAATGGGGCTTAGAAGTAGTATTTAATACACGGGGCCTTTGGTTTTCATCCTCTGTACCTGAACGAAGGCCACGCATGCTCTTGAAGTGCTGAGTGCGTTTCCAGCCCAGCTCGGAGCGGGCGCGGAGAGTGGGGCCTGGACCCCCTCTAGAGCCTTCCCTGCGCCTCCCCGCTGCTCCTGAGGGTAGAGGTGGGGGAGGATGAAGGCTCGTAAGACTCTCTGAGAACGAGTGAGTGTGGGAAGGGCAGCGGAGGCATGAAGACTAGTGGCACTAAAGAGGCCAAAGTGACAGGCAAAGATTTGGCATGGGTGTGAAACACTAAAGTCAATGGGATGGATATCCCAGGGTACAGAAACCAAAAGTAAGAGGGGTGAACGGATATCTCTAAGGTGCAAATGCAAAGCAGATATCCTGGGGTAACAGGGTTGCAAGGCAAACCAGACAAACCAGAAACACTGTTCACGCATTAAAAGGTATTGATGTTTAAGTGACAAACACGTCAGTGGCTTCTAGAAAAGATGCTGTTTTTAGTGCAGTTAACCAGGGAAAGGAGGAGGCGTCTGCCAACAGGAGGGAACTGTGGAAAAACTGCCTATGAGGAAACGGCACTATAAATGATTAGAGAGTGTCAGTGTGTGAAATGACAAAACACTGTCAGGCCACGGAGATTAATAAGCATCCAGTCAGAGGGGGCAGGTGGGTATACAAACCACTGCAGAGTGGGGGAAGAACAAAAACAAAATCAGAGAAGAAAATAAAGGACGAGCAGGAATAAGATCTCTCGTAACCTGATGGGACGTGTTCACCGTTGACCTTGAGAGGAGTGAGAACTACACGAGGCATCATCACGGCTTTCTTCCTCTGCCTGCCTGACTGTAAGAGATGGAGAAATAAACGTGAGCAACACATACAAATATACATACACACACATTGGCATATGTGGTTTATGATGACTCTGTAGACATAATGACCTTTGTACAAACTGTATATACCTTAAACCTAACCCTCAGAAAACTGGTCATTTTTTAATTGAAAAAAAAATATTTTAATGTTTTTTTAAGCAGTTTAGTTCATTATAAACCACATATTCAAACACACACACACACACGCGTCCTTCTACAGAAAACAACAGCATGCTCTTGATGAGACACTTGGATTGAAATGCATTTGACGTCTTGACCAGAAGTTAATCACGTTTTAAGATTACTTGTGTATTTAAATGAAGATATTTCCTGCTAGATTTATTAATGCACAAAATTCTAAAAGGAAGTACAACATGTAACCCTACACATGCAGAGCAGGAATTTTTAAATTCTTTACAGAAGCTGAGCGACAACCTTACACAAAGAATTGTGGGATTGATAGCACAGAGAACCAAGTAGTTAAAATCTGACAATAACGCTGAGGTTTCTACTGGTAAAGTACTTAAATTGCATTCAGATCGCATCGTTATATATCTCTATATTTAATTCGGATTTTAAACAGTTTGCACTACGTTGTAGCTAGTCTAACAAAAGTATTTTGTTTGTATACTTTAAATAGCCACTCTCTCTCTATTTTTTTTCAATTTGTCCCCAAAGTAGCCAATACAGTAAATGATCTTGTAAAGTTTATTTACAGTAAAGGATCTTTTAAAAAGCAACTGACCAGATCAGTATCTGACCACATAACAAACTCTGGAATTTCCTAACCTGAAGGGCGAATGGTCTTAAAATTAGTCAGCGATATGTGCTGGGATTTCCTCATCTGACTCATAACATCAACGTCCTGCACTACACGTATGAATCATGTTCACACAGTAACATCATGCGTGAGAGGATGTACACGTGACTAACACGTGACTGCTCTGAGGTGCTGAGTGTTGTGCATGATGAAGGTAAGATGGTCCTTTCTTGAAGAGTCCTGCATGTAAGAATCGGTTATGAGGGTGAAGATTCAGTGTCAAAGGTAAAGCTAGGCTCTGCAGGTACCTGTGAGGAGCGACTCAGTCTGGTCTGTGGTTCTGTGGAGCAAGATGCGCTGGAGGAGGTCTCATCCACAGAGGCTGGAAAAAAGGAGGAAACCGGCAGAGCAACTGTCAATCATTTCTGCCCAGAAAATTGTATTTAAAATTATTCACTTCTCATTTTGTATGAGAAAAACACTGAAAGCATAGGGGACAATTCCTACTTGTGGAACCTGAAACGAATGTTAATGGAGCTACAATAAAAAAAATTCAGCTAAATTAGCACAAATATAAACGCTGTATAGATCGTCACTCATTATCTGACCACGCTGTATAAAGATGAGTCTTTAAATGTGGTCCAAAGATACAGCATATTATACTAGCATGATCAGATATCAAGCACGTCATGCACATATATTGCAAGTCGCATTTATAAATGCAGGAGCATATTGCCTAAGGCTATAAATGTTACGAACACAAGCAGGCAATGTACAGTATAAATGTGCAATATACAGAAAGATGTTTGCTAGTATTCTATGTAGAATACTACTCTGTCAAAACACCGTAACACAATAAGACGCCAAATTAATCCAGAGCCTCACGCAAAGCACAAATACACACCGACAAATGACGAAAAACAGAAACAGGTTTAGTGTTACTTGAAACACAGCACATTTTATAATTTAGCAGAATCATTTCTCCAAAGCAAACCATCACAAAACATCACCAGCAATTTGCCAAACAAGAGCACATTGGAAGAAGAGTCAAAGATAAAGCCAAAATCTAAAAACAGTTTTTTTCCCGTCCGTCAAGGATACAGGGAATCTTTCTTCACATGAATAGACAAAACACAATAAATGTGACAATACATCGACAGGTTGCTGTTTTCAGGCGAAATGGCGCTTATACAATTTCACACCACGCGCAAATACACGTTCTAAAATACTCTCATCTAGGTCACTGCTGCATGTGTCATGTGCTGCGGTATCCATGGCAACACACACATCCTAAGCAAAAAAAAAAATAGGAGAAAGAAATCAATGTCTCTCAGGCACTACATGCTCCTTAAGCTCAGAGTATTTAAAGCTCATCACCATTTGAAATCAAAGCTTTTTTATTAAACGAAAAGACGGGGCCTCTACCTTCCAGCGCTTTTATGTGCTTCTTTAATTTAAAAGCCCATTTCACTCACTGCAAAACAGGCAAAATGAATCAATGTGAGGAAGGAATAAAAGAAAAGAATGAATAGTCCACAAACCGTCATTTTCACCACTGACAGCAGCCGTCTCCGTGGAGTCACAGCTCTCTTGCTCCGCCCCTTCCGCTCCAACTGTTGCTGTGGTGGATGATGTTGGGGTCGCATCCCCAGATTCAGCTCCCGTCGGGCTCTTTGTCCACTGAGGGGCATTTTTCTGAGGGCACAAGCAGGTACAAACAGACTTAAAGGTATAGTTCATCCCAAAATGACAATTCTTGTGCTATTTACTCACCCTCATGTCATTCTAAATCTATATGACTTTTTTTTACTTCTGTGGAGCACAAAAGAAGATATTTTGGGAAATGTCCCAGTGGTTTTGTGTCCATACAATGGAAGTCAATAGGTGCCACTGTTGTCTGGTCGCCAACATACTTCAAAATTTCTTTTGTGTTCCTCAGAAGCCAAAAGTCATACAGGTGCGGAATGAAATGTTTATTTTTAGGTAAACTATTCCTTTGAGAACAGATTTCATGCACTGGTGTAGATACTGACAGGCAGTCATTATCCTGCTACTAAACCCGAGTAAAAGTTTGTGGAAAGATTTACCTTTAGGGTAAACAGACTCATCCTTCCCGGAAGCTTGAAAAAGATGCTGTTCTTCACTCTGTCTCCTCTGACCTGAGAGTGAAGCATGGTGACCAGGCAGGCCAGCGGGGCTGTGCCACTACAGAAGGAAGAAGAGAGGAGAACATAACATGTATAAGTGCAAATAAATACAGCGAGGCCAAACTTTTAGGTCTCAGTTGTTTAATTAAAACATTTATCCAAAATAATTGAATTCTTACCTCCTTTTGTGCGATGGAGAAGGTTTGAGGAAAGAGAAAACAAAACAGCATGTTCAATTAAAAAGCGGCGTTAAATATATTTGTTTAAAATGTTAAATGAAATGAACTTCTAACAGACCTCATTTCTTTGAGCCCCTTTGTCTGGATTACATGCAGAATCTGTTTAGGTGTCATTGGGGCATCAGAAAAGTTCTCCAGAACCTGCAAGCAGTCAACAACAACCAATCAAATCAACAGCTCAACTCGCTCGTGTACGCCACAGCACACATGGCATATACTTATTTTAAGACAGCGTCGGTTGCAACAATGCACAACTGTGCCCTGTTCGTTTCATATTCATGGAATCTGCACGCTGGCAAACATAATCCTCAAAAAAGGACTACAGCTGCTTTTGGCACTGCAAAAATTCCAGCCTGGCCTAGCACACAAGAAACGGCAAAACTCTGCCTGCTCCTCATACAGGAAATACTGTATACGCTCTCTGCGCTTGGCTAAATCTAGAACCAAGGACACTAAAACAGGAAATGGAACAGCACAAACCTATAACGATACACACATTTAGTCATAGAATGCCAGGTGCATTTCCTGCAAGAAAATCTAACAAGCAGCTGTAAAAAATGTCAGGCTGTGGAAACCTCAACCAAACTCCTTGGCCTATAAGACAGACTTCCCAGTTATTTATAACACGGTCCTGCCTAGTAGGCACCAAAGCTCATGTGCACATAATGCAATTAAAAGAAACGGTGCATTTATTTCTTGCTTCTGGAGAGTCATGCATTGTGCCAACCTCATCTCCATGCCTCCCACTCGAGTTATTTCACTGTGCCATAGGGAATGAAAATACACTACACCGCTATAATTCAGAGAACAGTCGCTGTTTCTAAAACGTATGCGGATGAGGAATGAAATGGAATGGGTGCCTTTTTCTGAAGATACAGATGAATGTCTGGAGCAAAAATTTTCCAAAACAATTAATAATACAAAAGGGAATTGTCTGAGTTACAGAACAAAAAGTGAAGTATATATTTTTAGCCGCCTCGTATTTTTCAAAGCGTATCTTCTAATAGATCTCTGGAATAAAGACACGTCAGACTGGGCAAGAAAGAAGTCACAAAAACGAGGGTTTAAATCAGTGTATTAAAAAAGTCTCGCTGCACGAAAAGCTTTGATTCTGATTTAAATCAGCGTGGTTTCATTTGCTGCCAGAAACAACCAATTCATTCCAAAAGGATGCATTATTAAAACTAGCAGAAAATGAGCCACAAAAAACAAACCACAGATCCACTTAAACGCTGTCATGTGACCGAAAAAACAGCATCAGTACTAATGAGAACCAAGATATAAGCCGTCTGTCTTTTTAATCAGGAAGAAAGCCTATACACCATTGATCTCAAGGAAGGAACCGTGGTGAATGACCAGAAACACTGAAAAAATGTGGCACGCTTCTCATTTCCTATCGCATTAAAATACATCACCTAGATCTGATATTCTCTGGCCTAGTGCCTGCGCATCTGGACCATCTTTACAGGACAAATGATTCCCAATGCAGTCATTTCTCACCTTTAATTTTGGTTTCAAAGTCATTACCTAACGCTGTAATGCTTTGTAATACTCAATCATTCTTTAACTAACGGAAGAGACTTTATATTGATTCCATGGATTCCAAACTGAACCAACATCCCTAAAACTAAACATGGCATTGCATGTACTACCCTGTTCCATAGAGAAGCTGGTAGGTGAATCTCTCTTTGGTTCCAAACGTGGTATCTGTCCCTTGTTCCAAACATGTCCATACCTGCTTCACGAATCTCTAAAGCTCAA
>JAZGTK010008483.1:8117-18244 GCA_036877625.1 Ambastaia sidthimunki
TGACTCAGAGTATAGGTTAACTCTCTTTCAGAAACTGGCTTGACTTACCCTGCGTTCTCGGGTTTGAGTTATCTCTGTTTCTGAAACCGAAAACTCAGAGTTTTCCATAATTCAGGGTTAACATACTCAGAGTTTTCACTTAACCACCTTTCTGAAATGGGCCCAAAGTGAGAAGTCACTTTCTGCTGCTGTAACGTTTAAATTAATGACTCTAATCACCTCAGACAGTGACATGAAATTTATTGTTTTAAACATTTCCGTAATTTTTTTCTGTGATCATTTGAACCTGTTTGTTTTTTCAAATAGCTCTTTTTTAAACTACAAGCACCCCTCCCAATTTAGAACATTTGCTAATAGTGGCTGTCATTAATTGATTGAAATAATTATTTAGACTGGGGTAAAATACATAAAAACAGTGAAAATATAGATTTTAGTTCCTAAGCATAATATATTTGTAAACTGCAGTATTTATGCATGTATCTTTTTAAATTATAAATTATCCCAATGTCAGACATTAAGGGTTGCGTGCCAATCAACTTTTTATCAACTTTCTAAAAATTTTAATTATTTATTTTTATAAATAAATATAATAAATATATTACATTATAAATAAATATAACAATTTTATTTTTATTTATTTTTATAATAGTTTATTATTACAATATTGTCAGGTAAAATAGCATGACAAGCATTTGCTCTGTCTGACAGCTTTTCTTTGCCTTACAGATGTTGGTGTATGTTAGGAACTTAGTGTGTTTTATCTCAGATGCAGCCGTGTGATGGAAGTGCTTTGAAAGAGTCACAGTGCTCCCTGCTGGACGACCTTAAATAGTTCACCACCCTAAAGATGACTTCAAAAAATACTGTAAGGTGATGTAATTATGTGAGAGCTTTACAAGAGGTATGTTTGCTATAATTTACTAACAGTGAGCTGTATCACGCTGTTGTGTGTGTCTGTAACTACCCATATGAGCGATGCAAACGCATGACTCTAATGACTTCCTCCTAGGATTTGTCTCATTTACAGACAACCTGCATGGCCGGTGGGCAATGGCAACAAAAATGAATTGACTTACAGAATATATAACAATCAACATCTTCCCTGAAGATTTTTTTCTTTATTTCTGGAGTAAACAGATTTCACAGGGTAATTAAAACTAGTGAGCGATCTGTGGTCTGGGACCCGCAGCCCCTAGCATGACCCTCGGCCTTTGACTGCTCTGTGTATTCTGAAACAGAGAAAGTGTACTGTCACTTGAACTATTTTTTTCAGCTCTCTTTTGTATCCAGGGCGTGCCATCTGTCGGTGGCAGTATCCTGTGTTAATATTGTGTCACAATAGAAAAGGAAAAAATAAGAGATGGCAAAAAATTGCAGCATCTTCCTGTCACCAGCTATTTTCTTCTCTCCTCATAGTGTATTTGCATTTGTTGCATCACACATGCATATGCTTGATGCCGGAGTGCATTTTTGCCAAAGGTTCTCCATGTTCAACGATTTCTTATGATGGATTACTTTCTTAATTCATGTCTTATTGTGCATTATGGTTATTAACTTTAATCTCTGCATATTATCCTGAAGGGATAATAATGATTTTTTTTTCCCTTTTTTCTTCAAAATTTAATAGCTTGCTTCACCTTTGAAAGGACTTTCCATTTCAGTTGATGTCACAAATCGCTTTTATTTTTTACCATCCAGTCACCTCCATGTGCATAAAATACTAGCTTGCAGCTCAATAACAAGCAAAACCTAACAATTCATTGATGCAAAACCACTTCTACTAAATGTAGCTGTTTTCATATTACCTATCTAAACATGGTATTGTGCAATAGGTCCTTACACGCTCACACGTTCGTCTTTGTGTGCAGTTCCAGATGTAGGTGGGAGAATTCCAAGTCCTGAGTTGTCAAGAAATGTGCCATAAATAACTTTGTTGCACTTGATATCACAGCAGACAGCAGCATATTGTGCCATTAGCCAATCAGTATTTTCAAGATGTAGGTTTTTGTGGATCCGAAGCGATTAGTCACAAATGGTGATTATTTCTGAAAAGTGCAACTGAGAGAAAGTCTTGATATTTTGAGAACAGTTTTGTTTTAAAACAGACAATCAAAAAATAAATTTAAAATATTAATCTGAGTTTTTTTGTGAAATTGCATGTCATCCTATATGACATATAAATGGCAAATTTAGACTTCACCAAAGAATTCTTCATCGACATAAAAAACAGCTCTGGGCCTCGTATAAAGGTTTCTTCTGTCCATACTGTCCTCTGTTGAGCTGTGCGGTGTGATGTGGTGTGTAAATCTGCAAATAACTAGAGACAGAAAGAGATACGGTGCAATCACAAACATGGGGCTTTTTCAGCTGATATGTGCCTCTTGTGGTGTCAGACCTGTATTTCTTCATCCTGCCACACAGTCATTCTGCATCCCATCCAAGACACAAGCACACAAATCCCTCCTGACAGGCTGCACGTTTACATCGCTGCCCGGCTGACTGCGCCCGATTCTGCGGTATGTTTAAATACACAGCTGCTGCGCTTACAGGTTATGAGAGGAAACAGTACAGACAGTTATGCACGAGAGACACAGCTCGACTAGACAAATTAGGGTAACGGGAGAGATCCGGAGATACAGACAAGGATTGTGGTGGAAACAGATTGCAAATAAGGAGATTTGGACACGCGAGACCCCCCACAGCAGTATCGCCGACCCCACAATATATTCCTAACTAATGCAATCCTATATTGCGTATTACAGTTGCCTGTCGGAAATTTCCCACAGGCTATGGATGGTTTCAGGAGTGGAGATGGGTGTCCTATGTGGCAGCTACATGCATTGCGGCACAGCAGTGTTCTGTTTTGCTGTGGGCACGCATTTATGATAGTGCTATAGTCTAAAACTGTCTGACATAATGCAACATGCAAACAAGAGCAGAGAGACAGAAACAAAAGGATTAATTTGACCTTCTTCCTCAGTACCTAATCATTCCTGTGAGTTTGTGTTCTGAATCTGTTATTTAGGACATCAGTTTCTTTTGTTGTTCATTATTTGTTTTTGGTTCTGGAAATAATTGCAACATTAAAAATAAAACAAAAGAGCTAATGAATGGCACATGTTAGGATCTGTTCAGACTATGACTAGTGTGTGTGGTGTATAATTTCTGCAATTTAGGCCCAAGTATGATTGTGATTTGAAAGAACCAAATGACTGCGGATATACACTGTCACATCTTCCTGAAACGAGACCCAACATCACAGAAGTACTTTAAGTTCCTGTTTAGGAATTTGTGGGTTAGTATGTAATTCTTTTGCATTGTATTAAAGAACGGTTGACCACAGAAATGCAAGCATCATGTTTTAAAGCTTTTGCTTTCTCACTGTCTGCCTCTTTCAAAGAACACAAGATGTCTCAGTAAAGATTTCTCAGCATCTGTGACAGTGATTTGACTGGTGGGTGCACGAGAGTCACGCAACACTTCCAAAGCCACAGTGGCTTTCCGTGATGTCACCCACACCTGGACCTTATAGAGTTAATAAGGCTGGTCTTGATTGATAGCTGACATTTCATTACATAGAAGTCATGCAATGATTGTGTAAATTCAAACTGACACACTGTGCAAAGGACGACCAGGAGGATACTGGGAAACAGACAGCCAAGTGAAGCAGAGGGAAACTTGCTGCAGGACTCAGGAAACTCTAAACCCTTGCTGTCATTTTGATTTAAATTTCCAGGATTTAGATGAAAAACAATGAGTAAATACATATATGCTACTATAAACTGTACTATAGCCCTTTCATCTGCTGTGCAGTTGTGTCTGTACGGACCGATGACAAGATCACAGGCAGAGTTGTTCTTAATTCTCCAGCAAGGAGATACTTATGATTGCATACAAACAGACATGCATGCAAACATTGTTTATGCAATACATCCATGCAGGATCTGAAAAGAGTGTGGATTCTGTGTCAGTGGGGTATTTCTGTGAAGTTCCAAATCTCTGTGATCTCTGTGATGGCTCTTGTTTCAATGAACAGTTCCAAACAAAATACAAATCCTTAGTGTGTTTTGAGCAATAAATGAACAAAGACTCAGTCAATAATTTCTTAATCAAATTTGCTTAGTGCAAATTTAAGTTTATGTGGTCAAGTTGAATAAACTAAGAATAGTCACAAATATGTAGCATGCACAGCCATTCTACAACCAAAATACTTTTTTAAAAAATATGAAAAAGATTGTAGGAAAAAAATACACATACAAAATTAGATATGATTTCTTTTGTAAACATTTTGGTTTTTATTTTGTGTTAAGACAAATACAACATACCTTTAAAAGTTATTTTAACACTTAAGTTCTTATGTGGTTTCTTACAGGTAAGTGGTCCAAATACAACAATATTGCAACAAAAAGCAAACAGATGTTTCGGAATTGGTATACAATATAGAGACAGTATAGAGATCAGGCTACAAAAATGCATGTTAAATCAGTATACATTTAATATGAAAACTAAAGTTGTAAAAAAAACTCAAACACACTTTCTTACACTTCTGTGACATAAAATAGTAATCGTTTTTGCCATGTCAGTGTAAAGGTTGGTACAGAAAGACATTTATACACAAGGAAATTGGTATTAAAAGACCAATTAGACAATTAATTGACACAAACCTGTTGTAATGACCCAGGGGCATTATGGGTAAGTGTTGTTTTGAGTTTATTTGCATTGTGTAAATAATAGAGTTGTGTTTGTTTGTTGTAATGTTATGTGTGTTTATGTTTAAGTTAGTTCGGGTGGGTTTGGTTCATTTATTGTCAAGTTATTACATTGGTGTCAAGTGGGATCTAGGCCGTTTAGCAGACGCCATGATGGAGCAAAAGATAGGCGAATTAGAGCGTGCCATTCACAAAAACAGCGTCATGATAGAGCACTTGAAGAGTGAGACAATGCTCACTCTTGGACCAACCACGCTAGCCTCACCTGGATGCTGAACTTCCATCAGCCAGAGGGTCAGGTGGCAAGATGGCTGGAGATCCTCCAAGAGTACGACTTCAAGGTTCAGCAATGACCCGGGCGGCAGCATGCCAATG
Source organism: Ambastaia sidthimunki (assembly GCA_036877625.1). Lineage (NCBI taxonomy): Eukaryota > Metazoa > Chordata > Actinopteri > Cypriniformes > Botiidae > Ambastaia > Ambastaia sidthimunki. The sequence continues at coordinate 13,202 of JAZGTK010008483.1, forward strand.
CTAAGATTGCTGGTGGGCCAGAACTGGACTATTTCAGGCGATTGAAGGAGCAGCTGAGCAAGGTCCATTAGCGGGCCTGGGAGGCTCTGGAGGATGCTGGAGCCCGTCAGAAGCGGGCGTATGACGTCCGGGCCCACGGACCTACCATTGGACCAGGGGACAAAGTGTGGGTGTTCTACCCCCAGAGGAAGTGGGGGTTGTCACCCAAACTGATGCATCATTAGCAGGGACCTGGGGAGATTCTGGACAAGATCTTGGATGTGGTCTTCCGTGTCCGAATGCCTGGACAGGGTAGACGGGTGGTGCTCCATAAGGACCGGTTGGCACCATACCACCTGCTGGTCATGGACCAAGAGACTGGTGGAAGTCAAGGAGGCTCCCCAACATCCATTTCCAGCGCCAGGATGGACAATAATGGACTCAGGGCTGAGCCTGGAATTGGGAGTGGAACACCAAGGAGGCTGAGGCATGTTCGATCCCGCTCAGGACATTTATTGAACTTTGTTGTGGAAGATTAGGGTTGTGAGGACACTAACCCTTTTCATGGGGGGGCTGTTGTAATGACCCAGGGGCATTATGGGTAAGTGTTCTTTTGAGTTTATTTGCAGTGTGTAAATAATAGAGCTGTGTTTGTTTGTGGTAATGTTATGTGTGTTTATGTTTAAGTCAGTTCGGGTGGGTTTGGTTCATTTAGCCTATTGTCTTGTTTGTAAAAATGTGGTTCTCACCGTCAGGGAGAGAGATGGTTATGGGAGGGACTTTACAATGTTACCATACCTGAACAGTTTTTGGATTGTGAGTGTTAAATAAAGCAACAAAAGAAGACGTCTCTTGTTGATTTGCTTCCTCTGCAATCCAGCACACAGTGACACTCGGAGTTGTGCGGTGTATGGGACATGAGTGCTCACAAATTCGCTTACTTTTACAGCTGAGGTTCCCGTACCGCCTCCTCCTGGTCATTAGCGGGAACCGTCACCAGAATTCTAATCGGTCATGTCTACATTTCCCATCAGCCAACTTACCTAGGGCTGACCATGCCCATGTCACGCACCTGTTTCCATTTACAATATAGTATATACTGTTAAAAGAAGTCTTGTTTAGCTGTTGCAACATTTCTGAGCATTTTTCTGAACTGTTTATTCTGTTATTACCTGGACTGTTTTGGATTCTGAGTTTCTGCTGCCTGCCTTATTACTGTATTATTGCCTGATTATTGGATTACTTTTTGTTTGCTGCCTGCCAATGACCCTTGCCTGCACTCTGGTTTATTCTCTTGTCTGCTGCCTGCCCACGACCTCTGCCTGTCTTACGTTAACAATCTGCTTTGTCTCTGTTATCCCTGTTTGCTGGTGTTGATTATTTATCTGTTTGATTACTCTGATTAAAGCTGCAAAATGGATCCCAGTGTCCATGACTCTTCCTTACACTTACATAGTTGTGTCGCATAGCTACTAGCGCCCCGTGAATTCGCTGAATTTAGCTCAGCGTAACCCACGTAGTAACTAGCAAGCTATTACACTATTAAGATTCCCACAATAACCACAAATATAAACAACAATTATTGACTCAAAATGATAGATACTGTCCATATAAAGTAAATACTTATTTTATTAATTCAATGCAACATGAACAGTGTAGGGCCTATCATTTTACCCTGTCCTTTGCACATCTCAATATGATCTTTTCTCTCCTACAACAGGGCAATTCTGTGATGTTATATAATTTTAAACCTTTCATATGTTAGAATCACATTTACTAAATAAAGCCTGTGTTTTGTCTTTACACTCTTTTACGCACATACATCTTGAAATAATCTTTTTTGTATTATTAGTGTAGTCCTTCAGTATAAATAATTTCATGTGTTTCTCATTTAAATCAGACCCAGTTCCCACTGCAAATATGCCAGTGGAAATTATGATATTAATAAGATTTTTTTTATTTTGTCTAATTCCATCTATACTATATGACATTATTTTGATAAACAAATAAAGAATAAACTTTAGATAAACATTTCACAACTGATTATGCAAAACAACATTTTCCTGGGAATGACTGCGACAGATGACACACCTCTAAGCCTTAAACGATGATAAATTATTCTGTAAAATAAATAAATTCATGAATGCGTACAACTAAAGGAATGTAATTAACACCAGAACTTAATTTAAATATAGATTTTACTATTGATATTACTATAGAAAACATTATTAGTATTAAATTGGTTTAAAACTAGACGTTTTTAGTCCGTATGATTTAGCACATGAACTACACAGTTGAACGAGCACGTGGTCTGATCCGTCAATCAAGACGTGAGTAGGCGGCAATAGAGGATCTCCACCAATCAGAGAGCGCGGACTATCTCAGAAAGTCTGTTTCCGGTGTGATCAAGATGGCGCTACTGGAGCTGAGCTGTCTGGAGAGGTTTTTAGAATTGAAAAAGTCCAACAAATACAGCACACAAGGAGAAACGGTGAATGAACGCAGAGTGTGATTTGTCTGTAGTTACAAGCTTGTAAGTACATTATATAAATATGTCTGGGTGTGGTAATGTGTCTTACGTTATTCGCATCAATGAATGAATGAATGAATGAATGTATGTATGGATGGATGGATGAGTTAAAAAGTAAATCGGGGTTTTAAACTCTGATTTTATTCGTCTTTAAAAAAGCATGCTCTAATAAAGCATCGTCTTCATTATTTAAAAAAGTGAAAGTTTTGACTGACAGATGTGTTGTTACTATGACAAGTTAAAACATCACAAACATTTTTCTTCAAACAAAACAATGTAGCACATAAGCTGAACCCCAAGTCCCATAAAAAAATAATATTAGTTGCTAAATTATATGTAAAAAAACAAATTCTTGAAATTAAGTAACACTACAAACACATTGAAAATGTGGAAGCTGAGCTATTAGACCTTTTCCAAGCAAAAAAAAGTAGTTTGTTTAACAGAGTCTTAAACTTTATTGGTTCTATGTGCAGGTAAATAAAATGCTGAATTCTGAAAGTGGTAAATTAAGTTGCAATTTTCTGTATTAGTTTGTTAGCCCCCATAAAAGTGTTAAAAAAAACTGTTTATGTAGACGGTGTCAAAAACATTATAATAGATAATGGTACAATAGGTGGTTCAATTGTCATTGCCTTGAGGGGAGTTAAGAAGATGTGGCAACGGATCCAAACCTTAATTAATGCATAGCACATAAACCACAAACACCAAGCATCTTGTTTGTAGATATTTAACATTTAGTTCTTCAATTCTAGGTGCCTGTTCTCCAAAACAATGATGGGCCGGGACTGGTTGGTCTGGTCACTATAGCTTCTCATCTGGTTCATGAGGCCAAGAGAGCAGAGCTGCTAGGAGACAGTGCTGAACAGAGAGCTGTGGTCCAGCAATTGCTCGAGTACAGAATAACTTGAGTAGATATCTGTCTAAAAGATCAGGTCAAAGTAATCCTGAAGGTAAGATAATAATAAGTAGGGCTATAACATTTCTATTTGGATATATTTTTCTTGTTTTGATTGTATCTGTGGTATTTGAGAACCTTCACTGTGTTTACTTTGATAAAGGGATACAACTTGGCTGTTCTTCTGAATTGGTTTAATATTTGTGTTAAAACAGCCAATAACAAAATGTGACATTCTGTACTTTGGATATAATCATCTTTTAATCATAAAAGATTTCTTGACTTCACAGCAAACAGAGCAAGTCAATTTTATTTATGTAGAGCTTTTTAAAATGTTACATTGCTTCAAAAAAACTTTACACATAATACTAAGTGAAAAGTGAAAGTGACATGTTTTCGTCAGATATGGTAACCCATACCTCTGCATTTAACCATTTGACCATTTGTTTGGACCATTTGAATAAATGAATGTGCATTAGAAATACCTGTCATGATGTGTGAAGGCTTGTACCTCTCTCAGTGGTCTATGGGAGGGTAATGTATTCAGACTGCCAACTAAAACAGTATGTATGTCTGAGACTATGCAACATAAGTAAGTTAACATGATAAGTATTGGCAAGATTTGCCGTTCAAGCTTACATGGAGATGGTACATAGAAAAATAGCATCTTATGGGACAGGAATATATAGGATTTGCAATAACACCGTAAAATACACACAATACACAAAATATACACAATACAGATGTCAGAGCATTACACAATGTAAGTGAATGATAGAGAACAGGACACAAAGAAAACAGTAGAAGCTTTAGGATTATAATTATATTGCTAAATTTGCTAGGATCAATAATAACAATTAAATGTTACATGTCAGCAGTCTCCCAGTAAGAAAGCCAACTGGGTGACAGTGGCAAGGAACCAAAAGTCCAATGATGTATAGATGGAGAAAAAAAACCTTGGGAAAAACCAGGCTCAACTGGGAGGGCCTGTTCTCCTCTGCCACGTTAAAGCTACAATTTGTAACTTTCCTGGATATAAACGGAGTGCTGGTAATAGTGTTTTACAATTATATTGATTTAAAACTATTGAGTCTGATTTCTGACAATGTCAAACACTGAGGAATGTTACAAACATAGGTGGCGGCAGAAGCATAATGTTACTGATTGCAGCTATAACATCTCACTGCTGTGCTGGGGGTAAGTTCATTATAGTCCCACTGATTTTTCTTCGGTCGTCCCATACCGTCTCCGCCACCATCCGGCCCTGACAAAGCTGGCTACAGGACCTTGGGAAATGAAAGACAGACAGACTTAATGAGAGCCAGCACTCATGTTCTAATGGGTGGTATCCCCGGTTCCAGTTTACCTAATTAATGCAGCCTAACAATCCCTTAAGGCATTTGAGTTATAAATCCATAGGACTATGTGTAGGCTAGATTAAAGTGGTGAGTCTACAATCTAGATTTAAACTGACATAATGTATCTGCCTCCTGGACAACACTGGGTAGACTGTTCCAGAATTTGGGTACCAATAATGAAAAAGATCTAACACCCACGCTTGATTTTGCAATTTTTGGGCAGTAATGGCAGTATATATACTCATCATCTGGCAACAGTGCATTAAGGGTTATTTTTTTTT
>JAZGTK010008484.1:0-18243 GCA_036877625.1 Ambastaia sidthimunki
ATCAGGGCTTTAGTTTATTCTAAAGCTCAGAAATAATGTCACAGCTGCAGTATCAAAGGTTGAACACCTTCCTGAACTTTAGACTTTAACTGTGAATAACAACAGCTTCTAAAGATCTCTTCAAAACCATATGACTCAACCTCACAGTCTTCTAAAAATACACACAATAATATTGTTAAAGTTGATAAGCTGAGAGAGAGAGTTACGCTATTAACTACAGAGAGAAACGCATGATGCAGAGAAAATGTCAAACCTGTGCAGCCACTGTGTGTGATCGGGTGGGGAAGAGTTTGGTGACGCAGGCTGTGTTGAATCCGGCCTCTGACAGACCGAATGCGGCTCGCAGCCCCGCGCCACCAGCGCCCACAACCACAGCATCAAACTCATGATCTACTACTGGATACTGTGTGGAGATCTGAACACAAACACAAAGATCAGCCATCCAGTGCTGCTTTTCTCTTGACATCTGACAGGAACTGCATTACAAAATAAGGGAAATAGCTGAGTCACATATTGAAACCAAAGAAAAAAGCAAGAAAACTTACAGCATCTGAAACTTTTGCATCTCCTTTTTTGCCGTAGATGGAGAAATGAAGTTTGCGGTTGCTTGTCTGGCAAACTGCTGGCAGCTAAAAAAAACACATCTGACATTCATTTAAGAATACAACAGATGCCTGTCATATTAATACAATGTTTGTATGCAAAGAAAATGATGAGACGATGAGTATCATGTCAACAGACACAAACTTCAACAATCATCTTCATCGGGTTATTTCTGAAGACAGGAATGACAACTTTCTTAATTCTCTTAAACAATGACAAATAAATCCTGCATCAGAGTCAAAACAATGACATCACACAGCTAATGCTAACACTGCTTGACCTTCAGTGAGTCGCTGCATGACATTTTCTATATAATCTCACGTTTGAATAAGATGTCCATCAAGCACTAATAAAACGCAAGATCGGACATCACCACCTCTGACATTATTCATAAATTAAACAGAATTACCTGATGCGGAAACTCACATACGTAACAGATCCGCTTTGACTACATAACAAGTTACTTAACACAGCGGATGATGGTTACGAAACCAAACCTGTACAGCTTCACCTGACTGTATTAACACTTAAATATCAGCGTGCAGAGACCACATGACGTTCAAACAGAACACAGGCAGCAGATCTGACATGTCTTACAGCTTTAGATGACACGAGTTTTCTGCCGAGGACACGGGAGGCAGCGCACACCGCGGCCATGTTGCTGAGCTGTGGCTAATGCGCATGCGCGGACGCTTGAAACTCGTGCACGAGCAGAGGCTGCAAGCGGCTCCTGGTCTTTAATGAGGACCGAACCAATACAGAAGCAGAGCGGGGGGGTTTCTTAACCTGATTTACCTAAATAAAACAAACATGCATGCATGCGCTAGGTGGAGTTATTTACTATACAATTTAAGTAGTATATAATGTAACTCTCACTCATTAAATACATCTTTTTGTCCAGGAATATTGACGTAGTATAATGTTTCCTCTACTTATTATGGTAAGTGGCAAATAAAAGCCTATACTATAGCTTATGATTATTAAACTATATAAAATACAGGTATGAAACACGCCCTTAAATTATCAAACATGTTTCTAAACACTATAATTACTGAATATTACAAGATAAGATAAATTCCGTCTCAGCCAGGAAAAGAGAGAGACGAAATACGTTTATTCCTTAAGATTGTGTTTATTTGTTGCAGATGTTTTATTCTTCATTTGGGCAAGTTTGAGAAACAGTAAAACACACCGAGTATTTAAATGATGTTGTTTGTGTGTTGAGATGTGTCGACGCCCCTTCCAGCGCACTGATAAAAGATGAAACTGCGCTCAAAGTTACTGCAGCTTATTGTGTTAAAACTGAGAAGAAAACAGAAAACTTGAAAGGTAACGAGCAACATTTAATTCAAGGAGATTGTCCAATGCTCTTATAGTTTTAAAATTACTATTACTTTTATTTTTAAGTTCAGCTTTGGCTCATTTAAGTTTTAATGGCTCGTTTAGTTTTAATGGTATATACATCGTTTTGGTTTAATTTTATCTTTAAAAAAATAATTACTTCATGTCTACATTTTGTATTTATGTGCATTTTTAGTGTTTATTTTTATTACCATATTTTATATATCTATGCTGAAATCAAAATGTACTAATCTTATTTTTGTACCACTATTATTTTTCATTACAGTTGTTTTGTGGGCTCTTTCATTCCTTTACATTTAAAACAATTAAACTTTATAGTTATCGACATTTAATATTGATACCAAGAAATGTATCCCTCACTGTTAAAATGTACTTTTTAACAACACCTAATTATTCATGACTGTAAATTATTTTCAGGTTGTTAGTATGAGGTGAACAAACATGTGGGTCACATGACAATAAAAACATAATGGATGTCTGGCACTATATAGAGTTTTCAGTTGGTCTTAACTCCAGTTACTTATAGGTTTGCTGCAGAAGTTTATTTGTATTGTTTTTCAGATGAGTAACATGGATATTTCAGATGAGTGCAGTATAAGGGCAGAGCAGCAGGGGGAAAGTGGCAATAACGAATGGAATTACGTTAAACTTCTGGTGCCCATGCTGAGCCTTGCTGCCTACAGTATGTAAACATTCTGTTTCATTCACTTACCTGCAGAGAAGTCATTTAGAAGAATCTTGTCACAGGTGTGAATGAGGCTCTCTTTATGTCTTATGAGTCACTTCATTCCTACAAACTTCTTTTGTGTTACATGGAAATTAAATGCACTGACTTTATTGCTACTTTAAATAAAAGTTTTAAGTTTAATCAACTTGTCCGCCCAAGTCATTTTCAACTTGCTCTTTATAATCTTGACTGGTGGTGAGTTGCTGTAAAAACACACTGTAAAAACTCACACTTTTTACAGTGTGAGTTTGGGTTATTAAAGAACAGAATTATGTATTTTAGCTGAAGTATCTCTTTACAGGTGCTGAACTGGACTGTATATTGCTGTATATATGTATATATATGGTTACCTGCCTTTAACGATGTGTTTGGCTTTTTTGTAGGATATACCTGGTTAAAATCGTCTCAAAGGGAAATTAAACAGATCACCCTGAAGTATGACGAGATGATGAACACCATTACAATGAAACTGGAGCAGCAAAAATTAGAGCACAAAGAAACAACTAAACTAAAGCTTGAGCTAGAGAGAAAAGTAGAGGCTCTAAATGAGAAGAAAGATCAGGAGAGGGTGGCGTCAGTGGCTTTGAAGGAAGTAGAGGACAGGCTGATGGAAAGACAATGGGCCTATTGTAGTACAATGGTAACCCGTTTGAGGAGAAGAGAGATTGAGAACGAGTTACTGACTAAAACAGCCAAAAACCCTGTTTTTGCTCCTCTGGAGATGGAGAAAGACCTCAAGGAAATTTTTGAGCATGACTTTAGTTGTGCCGAGTATCTCAATAAAGATGGCCGCAGAAATGGGCGTCTCATGTGGCTCTACCTCAAAGACTGGAAGAGGAAACTTGGAGTAGATTTCTAGTTCTAGTTTCTAGTTCTGAATTAAGATTTAAGAGTCTGTTTGCTTGAAGATTGGGTGAAATTCAGTGCAAACAATATGCAAAAATAATAATTTTATAATACTTGGTAACATTTTAGAATAATTATATATCATTCACAATTCACGTAGTTGTCAGTTTGTTTGGTGAGTGTATGTCGTGTCTTGTGGAATTGGGATTAAACATTTTAAATTCAATCCAAGTTGTTCATCATTGCTTTAAGAATTACAGAAATTCTCTAGAAGCTCTTTAACCTCTTTATGATTAAATGTTTTTGCAGTGTAGTGTTGTGGTTTGAAATCAGAAAATAAATTTACATTTCATTTGCTCAGAAATGCACCTCCAATGTATAAATTGTATAACTGAATTATATTACAAACCCATTTTCAAAAACAACTGAACAATCCAGGTCATGTTTACAACAGGGATTTTCATGAATCTATTCTTCAAATCTATTGTCCTCTTCAGTGTTGTGGTAGGGCTGGAGCCTCTCCTAGGCGTTGCAGCAAACACAGATGGGTTGGGACTTTCTTTTTTCTAAATACTATAAGCTTTGAATGTGCACCAGTTTGAACCAGTTCATTCAGTTAAGAATGGTTCATTGTCATAAAGACACATTAATTCCTACCAAGTCTGCTAGGAACCTGCAGGTGTAGGGTTGTGCACTATTAAAACTAATAAGTTTAATCAATTTGTTTTTACAAATACTTTAAACTTAATATTTAAAACTTGACTGGTGTAAAAATCATGACTTTAACTTTGTTTAAAGCTGCAATCTGACTTTTTGGTTTAAAAATAAACAAAAATCAGTTACTGAGCTAGTATATGTCAGATCAGGGTTTAAAACAGTCTCTGTATCTTCTCCTTTCCTCCTGATGTACAATGGTAAGTTTATAATAATGATTTTTTTAAGCTGTAGTGTCCGATTTCCCTGGAAATGTCAGTTTGGCTTAACTTGACTTCAATGTGTAAATGTTTCAAACAGAGATGGTGGGAGAAAGACAAATGTAGGGGATTGCAGCTTAAACACCTTAAACCAACGAAGTTGATGTTTCTTATCATCATTAGATGAAATCAGGATTTTAAATAAGTTTTTGTTTTCAGCTAAAACCTGCTGGTTTCATCTAATAAAATGATCGTCAAGATCAAATAATGAGATTTCCAAAGATAAGGATTTTCCCAACTGGTTTTTAATACGATAATAAAAGAGAACCAGAACGTTTCTGTTACTTTGTTTGCTCTATATTCAGTTTTTATAACAGTAAGCTGAAGACAACATAGATAGCTGAAGAAAGGCTTTTGAAATTTTGTGAAAGTGGAACGATACTGAATTGAAACAGTTCCTATAGTTCCAGTTTGTGCTTGTCTGAGTTTTGTGCTTTAGTGATCATAAACAAAAACATTCCTGCATTATTTGCTGCAGGCAGTTTAACTGAAAAAACCTCAGGAAACAAAAGCATTAATTAATAAAGCAATGAACAGCGGGTTAGTAAAAGCTGTTATTGTCATTCTCTTTAACTGACGTGTCTTCTGCTTTCATTTGCTCATTCAAACTTCAGTCAAATGGATTCAAATATGTGATAAACTCATGTCCTTAAGTGACACTTAAGTGACACTGCAGTGTCTGTCTGTCTGACGCGTGGCACTCACCACAAATATGAAACTCACATACTGTATTCACATTAATATCTATTGAACTATTGAAGGTATTTTATCAGTGGGTGTGTTTTCTGGGAATCACTCATGCGATGTGAACACAATACTCTTAAAACTGAACTTCAAGAAAATTGTTCCATGTAATACTTTTAAATCTCACTGTGCTAAAACTGAAAATCAGAAAATGTTCATTATGTTTGTTCTGTCTCTTTATATATACAATCTACAATAAACCAAACATTCAAACTACTATCTACCTTCTGTAAATGTTTTACAGTAGCACACTTAAGACTGATGCACACTGAATGGACTGATAGATTTCATACATTCATAGGTCAGTCAGTTCAGATTTAAAGTTAGAAGCATCAGAAAACCGACCAGTGTTGTTTTCATTTAGGAGTGTTTCTGAAACTTTTTGATTGCTCAGTTCATTACAATTACAATTAAGACTTATTAGACATGTAGGTTCATTCCAACCAAATCAAAATTTTAGTACATTTTCCTGATGTTTAATCATGTCTAACATGACCATAATGTCAATTCATCAGGTAACGTTTTTGCTTTTTTTAAAACATACACATACAGAAACCACCAAATGTCATTATTAGACAGACTTTATTGTGATTAATACATTGATACATAATCATCTGTTTATGGTTCATTGAGGGATTAATGATCTACTTGAAGGTCCACATCAAACACTCTTCTGGAGGAGCAGGAAAGTGCAGGAGTCCGTGAGGAACATCTCACCGCATGCAGAGAGCATCAGACCTTCTCAGCAAGACTCAGTCTGACAGACGTGTGCAGTCGTGTCAAATGTTTGGGCATGTTTTTATTTGCACCAACAGGAACTTGGCATCTCTCTGCTTAGACGTCCCGTTACAACACTGCTAAAAGACCACTTTTACCAAAACAAAACCTTTGTCTTCAAATCTGCACTGTATTTTGGTAACTTTTGGTCACCGTGCCCTGAGTGGCTCTTTGTTAATATTGCAGTAACTAGCTGTCTCATCATTGCTGACACTAGTTCTCCATAAACCCTAGAGACTGGTTATAATGAAAATTGACTCCCTGCGAGATTACGACTCCCCTGCTTCTGATTGGTTCATACACTGTGCTACCTGATTGATCTTTATCTGTAAAGCATTCCCCAAACCCAATAACCCAACCATAATAAGGAGAAACAGGGGAGTCATAGTTTGACAAGGGGTCAGATTTTGATACTTCACCCGGCACCTGTCATTACTCTCTCATCATTTCTATCAGCTCCCTCACAAACGCCCTGGTCACCTTATATATGGTTTCTAGGTTACCGCTGACAAAGATCCAGTCTCAAGAGACCAGCTGCCTGTTGAAAACCCTCCTTCACCAGCGATGAGCTTCAAGTTCACATTGGATTAGTGTTTACATCATGTGCATATAGAAATTTATTTACTGGAACAAATTTACAAGGAAAATGTACAATTCAGGTTATATATTAAGTACAGTCGCGCAAACCATATCACCGTCACACATAAGAGTAATATGAAGTAGGTATATACACAGTACACTAATAAAGCTATAAATATATAATTGCTATATGTATTTATATATGTATATATATGCTCCTTTATATGCCCTGCCCCGCCCCTACAGATGTGACATGAACTCCAAGACAGAACCAATGAAATTACAGGAGGTTATTGATATAAGGGCAGCACACAGTAAATTGCTTCACATTTTGTACAGCAACACAGTATTAAATATTACATTAAGTGGCATTTGAATATACAGAGTCTGTGTGAGCACACAAATTATATATGAGGGGTTGTGAGGTTACATATCATGTGCTCAAAACAGACACGATGCTACAAGTGAGAAAGGTAGTAAGATTGTATTTCACATGTATTGTAGATCTCAATGCATTAAACTGAAAATCACAATGTTTTAACATTTGGGAACTTCTAGAGCTACATTTCTTTTGTACAAACATTCCAGAACGTCCTATTGCGCCCTTCCTTATCCTCAAGATCAGAGGACCTCAGGCAGAAAAAGGGTTCAAATGACTTCAGACCACCTGGTCGTCAACAAACCTTCCATTGAGTCACACACACACCCACCTCAGCAAATCCAGAATGAAGGGCAATATACACTGAATTTCAGGAATTCTTGAGAGCCAAGATGAGGGTGTGCAATCAGGTCTTGAAAGGGTTTGCTGATGATCCTTACAGTCAATGATGCAGGATGTGTTATTCGAAGGCCCAGATCTCAATGTCCTGAACGTAGAAGTCTTCCGTTTTTGACAGCATTGGATTTCCAAAGGTCTTACATGAGTGAGTTCTGCCGTGATACAGATCCCCATCCAACCACAGGCCAAATTCACCACTACAAAAACGATGAGAAAATCTAAGGCATCTTTCAAAGATAAACAAAGCTTTTGGTAACTTCCTTCTCACTTACCTTCCACCACCAAAAGCCAAGGAATCTGGATCTCCTTTGATGAAGAACATGTTGTCACCGGTCCATTTGAAGACCTAGAAACGTTTAGGTGGTTTAAGATTCAAGATTCAAGAATGCTTGTTTAGCATATTACACTCTAGATATCAAGCAGTGATATACAGGATATCAACTTCTGACACATCAGTATTTATTATAATCTGCAGATGAAGTGGTAACTCTGATGTAACTCTTACATTTATTAAATTGTATATTATATGCATCCAGTTTGGTACCAAAGTCTGACACCACTAGTAAAAAAGCTTCTATTTTAATAACAAGCTTCTGTTTTTATTATTTTAATAAAACGTTTGTTAAAATGTAAGTGTTAATGTATATATTGTAAGCTCTTCAGACACTGAAATCTTATTTGTTCTTCTAAGATCTACAAGGTGATCTGTTCTCACCTCAAAGTCTGGACAGAAGGTGAAGAGAAACGTCTCTCCAGTGCCATAGAAACCATCACTGACTTTAAAGGGCTCTGAAGCAAGAGCACCAAACATCTGCAGAAACAAGAATTGGTGCAGTTTAGACACATACCTTTATATTAATATCTTACAGCATATTCATGTCACATGCCACATAATTTAGCTAGCTATCACATATCAAAATTGTCTTCAATATAACCTCAACCAAACACCAGAAGATCCACAGACTTACCTGCCCATCACTGTCTTTGATGACCATGAGAACAGGAGAGTCCTGGCTCTGCATGGCACGATACAAACTCTTGATGCTCATGCCGTGGTTGGAAGTGCTAAACGCTAAAGACCAGGGGTAGCCGATCGTCCTGGGGGGCAGGTGCTTGGCCAGCTGAGGATTGGGGTAAAAGGGCAGAAATAAGAAAACCCCAAAGCACAGTGGGAGTGAAGGTACTGTACAAAATAATGGCTTTTCAGAACATATCACACCAAAATGTCACAGGAATGCAGTGAAAATGCCACAGAAGTCTCAAGGGAACAGCTAGAGTTTGTCTGAAGGTGGAGGGCAGTTCATCGCTCAATAAATGTGTTTGGATAGACTGAAGAGTTCTGTGCATTGCAGAGTTGATTATAGATGTGGTACAGAAACACATCAAGGGTCTATTCTTGCCTTCTCAATCTGGTCGGGCTGTAGCAGGACACTGGGCTCGTTCAGACTGGGTCTGAATGTTTCTGGTTCTGGGTCGGTCTTCACCATGAGTTTGGAGTTCACCTCTTCTTTAGTCGTGATCTAATCAAATAAAAAAAATGACACATAAGCAAAATTACATCATTTGTTTTCCCCAAAATTTAAGAACACTGTCTTACATTAAGAGCATGTATAAATACATATTTACTTATTTTCTTTTTTTATTTGGAAGTGTACACACCTCAAAGGATTAAATGAACTGCATTAATGCTATAAAAACACTCTCAATGTAAGAAAATGTCCCAAAATTTTGAACCATTATCGTGCTCCTCCACTGGGGTTATCAAAAGCAGCTCAGGTCAAAGGTCAAACTACAGGAACTGAAGAGCAGGACATGAGGAGTGAAGCTCACAGACACACACATTATTAGCCAAAAGCATCAGGCTTTTTAATCAGTAATGTGTGTTTCTACATCAGTGATCTCTGCAACCAGCTGATGTAGAAGAGGAGGGACGGATGGAAATCAGCGTGATGTCAGGAAAAAGTCTTTATTCCTCAAAAATAATCAGCATAAACTGAATCTCAGCCGGGTAATACAGGTTAGATTAGCAGGAAAACAGGGCAGTTTGCCAACAGCAATGCAAACCAGGGCAAATATCCAAAGATCAAGAGATCAAGACTTTGCATTCACAAGCTTTAGATTTGGACGTGTATTAAGCTGCTATTTGTTCACTTGATTTTTACGGTGACGTGTCGTGATTCACAATCTTGGATGTTTGCGGAGTGTGAGGTTAGTGTGACCTCAGCAACACACTTTCAGGAATGCTTAAAGTCAACATGAGATGGAGATCGTACCCATGTTGTTCTGGTCATTTCACTCTTAAATATTTGGGTTTTATTCATGACATCGGCAGAAAGCAGAAGCCAAAAAAATTAAGACAATTTAAACAATTTGGCCAGGATAAGAAAGTGTAAGAAAAGAGGGCAAGTTGAAACAGTTTTAAATTGATCTCATGTTGACTTTGAGAGTGTGATAAACGCTGTCTGAAAAGTGAATCATACAAACACTGCAGTCAAATGCTGCTCAGACTCTTCAGTAAGAGGCTATAATGGAAACTCTGTATTAACTATAATAACATGTTGGCGTGTTCATATTTAACCATCTAAAACTCTTCCTGTCATTCCAGCCCTGCTGCAGATACACCATTAACCTCAGAGCCCGTATTATAATTTCACAGTCCAAATAAAGACCAAAACTGCCAATCAAACGGTGAAAAATCACACGCATGTTAAATCATGTCAGACTGTAGTTTCTAAGGAATCATCTGTATGTGTTGTATGATTGTGTGGAATGTGCAGTCATTGGGTCTTGTGTTATTTCTGTGATGGTTGCTGGGCGTGCGGCACCTGAAGGCGTTTGCAGAGTGAACGCAGGTCCTCACTGTTTAGTGCATCTATCCGTCTGTAGTACTCAGTGACAGACACTACCTGATACACAGACAGAAGAATAGTGACCAATCACAGCCAACCTAACAAGCAACAATGTGTGAGGGGAGGGCTGGAGATCCGCAACGAAGCCGAGAAGATTCCTAGACTTCTGCTTATGATTATTAACATGGAAATAAAGGGTCAGATTAGCATGTTGTCTCTGAAATGACTTTAAAAATTTAACACTTTAACAACAATATGATGGAAACTCTTACTAGTTACATCTTGCTCAACAAACTAAAACTGGATGCTTAAAATGATGAGAACTACAATAAACAAGAATGAACAGTTAGTTAGAGTTAGTGTATGAATACTGCAGACACTTGAAATCCTCGTCTGACCCGTGTGAGTTTAGACAGACAGACGTGTTCAGATCTGGTCAGGAAAGATCTCATGCACAACGAATAGGATTTAAACAGGATTCACTTTATAAGATGAAACAGCACCACAGCGCGTCTCAAACACAGATCACAACATTACACAACCTGCTCAAGCCCAGATGCTCAGCACTGTCACGTCACACAGAAACCTTGTTTAAAAAGCTGAATTTATCCTTAGATGTTACACTGTCACAGTTTCTTCCTGTGTCTAAATCTTAGAAAAACAGAAATGATTTATGCATTTACTTCCATGCAAGGCTGCTACAATTACTGTACACACTCATGAATTTATATTTTTTAACACTGTTGTGTTAAAAATGGATGTGCAAATCTGATCTATAATCACGAGTGAAATATTAAAGATAAAAGTTAAGGTGTCGTTCACATGGGACGCGTTTCAGCTGCGCTTTAACTTTCATTTCAGTGCGCATGCTTCTGACGTCACTGCCCACTGCGTCGCGTTATTAAAAACGTATAAAAACTTTTAAACTGAGACCTTTAGCTGTGTTTCAGTTTGTTTCTGTTTGCGTTACTGTTATGGTACGATCGGGATGATGTACTAATAACACACTGCACACTACACTGCATGCGACTGCATTTCTACTACAGCATGCGTCTGCAAAAACTACTATCATGTCTACAAAACATACCACATCATTACAAAACCTACAGCCATTGCTATAACACTTATGCATTCATTGCCACCCTATTTAGTGCGCACCACGTCAAGTGCACTTGCGCACAAGTCACACACAAACATCCACAGCGTGTATTTTCATTACCAAGCCGAAGCTGTACTTAGGCGTCAGCTGACATCCCTCCTTAACTCTCCTGGAGAAAAACATCACTTCTGCAGACACTCATGCGCCTTTACGTCCCATAGAAAGCGTCCAAATGGACTGCAGCCGGTACAGACACACTTTGAAGTGAACTACAGGCTTAGTGCTGTTTATATGCCGCAGGGACCAATGAGATCACAGGACGCTAAAGAACCATGAACTCATGTGAACTCTTTCCTTCTGGACGACCCAGATAACAGACTTGAATCTTTATATTACCTCCCACACAACGATTTGAGTTTTTAAAGTAAACCTTTACTCTATATTAATAATAAATATCCTCATAAGAACCATACAAATAAACTACAGAAAAGCAGGAAAAGGTTTTGCTATTTGGAAGGTCATATATGAAGATATATTTTAACTATTTTTTTTATAATGTAAATGCTGGAGACATAAGGAATATTATGTACAACAATAAAATGGTTTATGCTAATAAAACAGTAAATATGCAGTAGTCAGTTCTGCTAACAGGAGACTAAAGATGGTTTACAGAGGGGTGATGATAACACAATAACAGCCAAACCAAACACACGTTAATGAAAGATGACATTACATACCAGCTCAACACTTCCTTTGGAGGAAAGATGTCATTAAAAACACTGTGCAAATACAAACATAAATGAACACTGACAATGACTGGCAACAGAAAACTGCATTTACACTTAAATGGTAGTGTGTGTGTAAACATGATGACATCATCTGTAATGGAAGAGGACACAGACACAGACACAGACACACACACACAGACACACACACAGACACACACACAGACACACACACAGACACACAGACACTGCAGTGCTGCAGTGAATAACACACTTGTGTGTTCAGGGAAGAACCGATACATATTACATAAACATATTAATGATAACAGTCATGCAGAACACAATGAAGACAGAAAGATCAGCACAATTATCTAAGCAAAACAGTTCACATACAAAAACATTCAAACAAAGTGACTTAAGTGTCCGAATACTTTTTGGGGTCACTGTATATTTAAAGCTGCAATCTGTAACTTTATTCAAAATAAACAAGAATCATCTGTTAAGCAAGAACATAACAGATCAGTGTTCAAAAACGGTACGTTTATAATAATGATTCTAATTTGAGCTGTTGGGTCCAATTTCAAAGAAAATGTCAGTTGTTATTAGTCTGAGTTTAGCAGGGTTTGTTCAGACTAACTGGTTAATGCAGGTTATCTTACACTAGCTGTTCTTACCTCCCAGTCTTTGAAGGTGATATCAGGCACTGGTTTGTCCAGATCTCCACTCTCTGGCTCCTGGTTCTTTTTCACCACTACAAACCCAGGTTCCCGGGTCAGCCCCCCAAACCCCTCCCCATACACGTCAGGGGTCCACTGGACAAAGAACGCATACAGGTGATCGGACCTAAACAGAACACACAAAGTAAACTGAGTTTCTCTGGAGAATTACACAAGCTCAACCCATGTGGCATTTTGCTCACGTCACATTGGTCTACAGAGAACACTACATTGTGCTAACTTCCACAAAAACAATATTTATTATTAAAATTAATATTCCAATATAATCCATTTTTTTTTATACTTTCAGAATTGTTTCACTGCCAAATGTTATATTGCAGAATTAGTTTGAATGACTCCATCAGACCTTTCTCTACTTTCTAATCTGCATGTTGTTTTAAACAATAACAGTACAGCAGTCTAATAACAGCCCCATGCTTACATTAACATTTGAATCATGATAACTGCATGTCTGTATTCTGATAGTTTACAGTTCTCCACTTACTGGATTGAGTTTTTCATTTTTAAATGATGTGTCAACAGTAACTTATGGGGGAATGGCATCATGTTGACAGTAATGAAACTCAGTCCTGTAATCCTAACACAGAGTAATGTATAGATGAGACCCCTGCTTACAGACCACACACACACAAAACAAGCACTCAAACTGTACAAGCTCAGACACACACACAGACATGCACACACACAAACATACACACAGCCCTGGTCATGGAGAGATCTGGACGAGCTCCAGGTGCCTCCTGAGGCTGTGTGGCACAGCTTACAGGTTACGACTGTACACACACACACAAACATACACACACACACAAACACACACACAGAGGCGCACAAACACACACACGCTCTTGCTAACAGACAGATTCTCAGAATGTTCTCTTGTGCTACAGAACTATAAAAGCAGACAATGTTCACGGTACCGCAGACAGATCATGCGACGGGCCACTTAACTGGGTCAGTCAACAGTGGGGCAGTTATGAGTGTCGCTCGTCCTGTGATATACTGTCCCTTTGGAATTTAAATGTATCTTATATAACATTCATATTCATACAGAATTACATTTCAAGCTGCCGTCTAATATTGATGTTTTCAATTTGCGATCCATGCATAATTTAGTTTTGAGATGAATAGACAAACACATGGAGCATGTAAATCAGAATTTTATAGAAGTAACAGATCCTGGAATACGTGAGGTTTGCATTCTAGCATTTAAATTAGTAGGTCAAGTAATTAGACCCGGTTGTGTGTTTAGATGAATGTGGTTTCTAGAAGAGACTAATGATCAACACAGGATAACCCAGCAGATTCATGTAGTTATTAAATGGTTGGAAAGAAAATAATGAGTTTGGACACTCAGCTAACTCTTAGAAGACTCTTAAAGGGGTCATAACATGAAAAATGCAGTTTTTCCTTAATCTTTTGAGGAAGAAGATTGTCGAGGGCTATACTGAACAAAATGGCTTTTTAAATGAAGACTTTAAACCACGGTGTGCAATATACACTCTTCTAAAGCTAATAAAGTCTACAATTAACTGTGCAGCTTTAATAACAATATTGAGGTAAAACAAATGGAAGCACATTAAATTTCACAGGCCTAAATATCACATACACATGTATTTTAATATAGAATAAAAAGAGCTGATACACTTTTGTAACAGTAAACTTTTTTTGATTACAGAATTTGCTTTGCAATCACCCATCTAATAATTATAGGTTGTACGAATGTTTCCCTAATATTTCCATTAAGTAACAGAAATGTAAAAAAAGTATCATTTAAAGTTCTGGAGCAGTTGGTCAGAAAACAATGTTGAGTTTTTGCCGTACAGGAAGTTGATCCGGGAGCAGCACTGACCTCTCTGAAGGAACAGCGAACCAGTACTCATGTTTCCTGTCTCTCTGGGCGTACTGCTGCATGGAGGCGCTGGCGTGAGACACAAAGGTCTTCCGCATGGCTCTGCCAACACGCAGACACAGGAACTTGTGAGACCTGGACTTCTGCGTGCCTTTGGACCCCGACGCCACTGGGACGGGAAATAAACAGCACAGAGTAAACGGCACCTGTCTGACTGAAGCTAAAGCGGAGATTAGAATCTGCATGCTACTTTTATAAACTGAGATTCCAGCGTGTCACATTTATCATGCTTGACACAACCTCTGCTAAATAAGCCGTCATGCTGAGGGAAGATGTTAGTGTGCTGGAGAGAGTTTAATAAATGCAACAATTAAATCTGCGGATCTACAGCCAGTCAAGCAGCACTAACTGAAAATCAATCTATGGGTTTATTTTTAGGCCATTTTCATTAGAGCAGCTAGATTGCAACAATGACAAAGCAGGACCATATGGAACCTGATATTAATAACCTATATGTTGCATATATAAATATAGCTTGTTTATATATGTTGCATATATATATATATATATATATATNATATAGCACTACAGAGCCAAATATAAATAAAAGGTTGCAGATGGTTATGGAGAATTCTGCTCTTGAGGAAATATCACACACACTTTTAAGAAGGTTAACCAAAATCTAGAGGCATTTCAGAAACATCAAGCTCACCCTCATAAACCTGAATATATATTCCAATGGGTTTTTCAAAACTATTGTTATTTATTAAAGGGATACTTTATCCAAATTATTTCATCATTAACTCACCCATATGTCATTAGAAAACTGACTTTTTTCTTATGTGAAACACAAAAGAAGATATTTTGAGAAATGTCTCAGTGGTTTTGTGTCTGTACATTAGAAGTCAATCATCTTTTGTGTTTCTCATGCTACATTTCGTGTTGACTTTAAAAAGCGTACAAACAGTAGAGTTACCTTCCTCTGTATTCTGTCCCTCATTTCCTCCAAGCTCATTGGCTGGTGAGATTTTATTGGACAATCCTTGTTCTCCTTCTTTCTTTTCATTGGTCGGTTGCACAGTTTGAGCTTCTGTGCTCGTCTTGTGGGTTTTTACATCTTCGGCTGCTACAGTGTCGGAACAAAGAGATTCAGAGGTGGTGCGTGATTTGGCCTCGTTCACACCCTGTTCCCCTGTGATGTTTTCCAGAACATTCCCTGAAAGCCCCTCACTGGATAAATCAGCAGGATTCAGACTCTGCTCAAAACCACTATCCCTCAACCTGCTTCCCTCCATTTCTGCATTTTGTTCCACTCCTTTAAGATCCTTGTTGTCAGTCATTAAAGGTTCTTCCAGAGCTGAGGTGACCTGGTTGATGGTTTGCACCGATTCAGAAGATGCTCCAGAGGACTTTATCTTCTGCAGTTCATCTGAAGATGTGGCAACAGCATCATCGCGGACGGGTGAAAGTTCAGACTCTGTAAAAACGTCTTCAGACAGTGAAGCTTCAGTGCTACGAGGGGCCGTGCTGGCACTGTCGTTACCCGTCTCGCGGATTCGGTGCGCTGCGTCGTTTGCGTTTAGCCGCGGCGCCCTCTTGAGGTGACTGACCTCAGTTACAGACGGCTCCAGCTCCAGATCTCTAACACAAAATATGAATGCGAAATAAATCATGTGTCCTTAAAAAGAAAATCATTTAGACAGCATGATATTTACATATCGGCATTAATAAAAAATAAACAGTTTACTGTACTTGCTGTAGATTTTTAGAAGAAATTTGAGTGGCTCTAGCCCACCCAAACTTGCTCCCACATTTCAAGGGTGTTTTGAATGTTTGTCTAGGTGTTACTAATGTATTCTAGATGGTTGTTAGGGCTTTGCTAGGTGGTTGGTAAATGTGAATTTAAAATAAGGTCTGCAATGTTTTTCCTTATTTATTCATCTGCCGTACAACAGTCAGACTGTAAGAAACGCACCTCACCTCTTCTCAAAAACAAGATGAGATGTAAGATTCAAACTTACAGTGGCACAAGCTCTCGAACCCTGACGTCTGTGATCTCCCTACACATGGCGGCCGACTGCACCTCCTCCAGAGGGCACATGATCCCGTACTCCTCGCACCCTCGCTCCTGAACCAGACGATCTGACTTATGAGGGTCAAACATGATGTTGTTTGGGGTGACCAGCAGTACACCACTGACTACACCCTAAAAACAGAGAAAGATGGACAGGAGAGTGAGTAAAGACCATTAATGGATCATAACATTAGTCTCACGCAGGCAGATATTTGAGTACTGAAACATACTGCAGCTTTTCTGCCCAGTTTTATACAGAAATCCTAAACACAAACCAAGTGAAATACAGTCTCTGTATTTTAAATACATGAACATCAAACAGCAAACATGTGATGCCAAGAAGCATCAAACTTTGTGAAATCTATCAGCTAGTTTTACTTCAAAAGTTCAGTCCCATATAAAATCACATTTGTTTGTTCTGGAAATGCGGTTGTACAGCCAACTTCTGCCATATTGGTGTATAAATGCATCAGATGGTGAGTAAACGGACTGTGTGAGGTTTATGGGCGTGCCGTCTAAAGTTCAGACCATATGCAGACGTTCATAATGGCATGAAATTAAGTGGAAAAATAAAGAGTTCTCACCTTGCCATCCGTGATGTATTTGCAGTTCATTTTAAGAAACTTCTCCGTAAGAGCCTCTTCCTCCTCTGAGGTGGATGAAACCACTCTGGCCGGCCGCGGGGGTCCGTGACCCGAGGCTGGGGTGCTTTGTCTCCGGCGGGCATCATCTGAATCCTGGCGGGATGAAATTGGAGAGAGAAAGACCTCGATGAACGACAGCCCTCGCCACATCACACTGAATGTGTCCTGGGTCCAAGTTCATGGTTTGCACATCTTTACCCACACTGTCAGCATAACATGGAGGCTTGAAAATAACAGCCCATTAAAACATGAGGTGGAAACCCCAGAGAGACTGATGCTGTAGAAAGCTGACAGCCGGAAACCCAAGAGACGGGCCGGTTTCCATGCATGATGCTGAAGATGTTGAGCTGTTGTCAGCATCTGTGTGTGCGTGCGTGTGTGTGTGTGTGTGAGAGCTCATTACAGGACAGGAATGAGGTAAGTCGCTGCTCAGTGAATCTGGTGCTGACACACCAATACAAATTGACCGATTTTGGAAAGTTATTTTCAGCTTCACAAAAATGCCACAACACTGCAGAAGAGCTCAATGTCAAAACATGAACAAGACATGCATGATGGAATCCAGACTCCTGGATTTGAGCTAAAGTTGCGTTTACGTTACATGCATGCACTGTGCAAACACTTTCATCAAAAGACACTTGAAAGTAAACAGTCAGTCAGTGTGTGGGAAATTGGAAACACAGCCTGGACATTTGCAGAAGAACAGAAATATGCTGTTGCTGTGTGTGATGATACAGTTGTTTAGGGGCACTGCTAAGTGTGTGTGTTATAAAATAATTAAGCATAAACATGGATCTACACTGGATCACATGACTCCTGCATAAATGTGCACATGATGGTGCATGTTTTCATGTTATGTGATGGCATTGTCGTGTG
>JAZGTK010008485.1:0-18241 GCA_036877625.1 Ambastaia sidthimunki
ATATATCGAAAACAATATTCTTCAGTGATTAGTGAAACCAAGCAATAATGTTAATATAATGTCAAACCGAACGTTTTGAACATTACCTAGAACTTTCAAAATAACATTTTTTGGAAATGTTACTAAAGAATGCTAAAGAATCATTGGCAGCTTTAGGTAGGTCCTTTTTATAACACATTTAAAGGTTATCTTGAGGCGAATCTGGTTGTTTTTCACTTTTAACATCTGTAATATACTTGGTTTGGCAGGAAGTGGACATATCACAGTGTAGGTGTCCAATGCTACCCAAAGTCTGTGTTTACTCTATCACAAAAGATTCATATGCAACTCTACACTGAGCACTGGGAGAGATTTACTGGTGAATGTTTAAACTGGACTCTAACTAATGTGCATCAAAGGTTTTGAAATGTATATTTGAAACATTAATACCACTCACAGCTATATGGATCTTTCCTCTCTCACAGCTTCTCTGTTAGCGTGAATGAGTGCAGAGAGTAATAAAATCGCTCAGGACATATTGCCCATGATAGCTTTAATGTCCTCATAAAAATCATTGTCTTCATAATTAGTGGTGCTTGCTAAGACAATTGTCACTATTACTATTGCTCATACATACTGCAATGTTAGACATTTTAACAAATAAATTGCATCTCAAATCATGTGGCTTTATCCGGTGGACAATAAACAAAAAGCCAAATGATCACAAATATCTACAATGAAAGGGCCACCAAAACATTATCTAGGGACCAGAGTATCAAAGCTATCTATTACCTTGGGAAGTAAGCAACCACCCACAACACCCTAGTATCACAACAGCGACATTTGCATGGACAAGCACCTAAAACCTTTTCCTGAACATTTACTGCTGCATACAGATACACACATGCACATTCCTACATCATATCAGAGCACTACTGTTGAGCTCCTCTCATGATTGTGCTGGTGCATCTGAAACTGATGGTAGGGTATATATCTCTTTTGTCACCTTCTGTAAAGTTTTTGTGCTCTTTTTACATCCCCTCTGCATTTAAATTCTCCCTCAGGTAAATCTGAGGCATGTGTGGATGGGTGGGTTCAATTTCACATGGCCCCTCAGGGACCATCACTTTCTCAATGAGAGATGCTCCAGATTCTATTTTACAGTCTACATTTCGTACTCATCTCACCTATGTGCTTCTTCCTTTCTCTCTTCTTTATCTGTACTTCTGTTCCTTACTTGTCTCTCTCTGTTTTGAAAACCAACGTCTTTTCTCTGTTTGGGCCAAAATCCCCAGATCTACTGTAAGCAGGCAATCCTGAGGGAAAAACAGATTTGATTTAGCCCTGTCATCGGGTGATTTATGTAACCCCTGTGGCCTTTCGGAAGGAGTATCACCTTCCGATTAGATTTTCTCACTGCTGTCTCTTGTCAAACTGAAGAGACAAGAGAGTTTGAAGTGAACAGCCACAGTTAGCACAGCAGGATACCGTTATCAAAGCCTTCATACTGAACAAGCTCCATACAATATAGAACAAAACTGTTCAACACAGTAAGGTGAAGAGGATTCCATTGTTCAGGATTCTATGGACCCCTTGCAGTAGAACAAAGACACATGCTTGCTTTTATAGTACAGGACACAGGGCACAGCATCACAATATTATCAACACTGATTGTCCCATTAGGGTAAATGTGCCCCACACAAATGGCTTAAGCAGCATTACACACATAAAAGTTGGCATAAAAAACAACACTTTAGTTTTTGTAAGAAAACAATATAAATCGTTCGCCACCCTCTAAAGATTCTGTACAGTTCATAACAACTTTTCTCCATATTCAGCTATTTTCTACATAACAACTATCTGTTCTCAAAAGAGAGGCATGGTGAGTCACAGAAGCCCGGCTGTCCCGCTCCCTCTACTTTTCAACTGGTAGTCTGGCTGATACACGTGCTCTCTAGCTCTCTGGCAGAGCATGCTCAACAATTCATTCCCCAAACCGGCAAGCAGTCTGGCCAAAGTGAGAGCCTTAGTTCCCATTCGCTGCTGTGAATCCCTCTGATTGGCAGGCAGAGCACCAGAGCTGTGCCTCTCTCCTGTGACCTCCACTCTGCCCACAGTCCCTAGAGGATTTATGCTAAACCCAAGAGCACTGCATTCAATCTGGACCAGCTTCTGTTGCCACCAAACTCTATGTCACTCTTTCACCAACCCCCACCCCCTTTATCTCCCTCACACGCACATACACAGATTTTCTCTGTCATTCTATTAAACAGCTTCATTCACACACTGTACTAAACAGAAGCTTACAATAGCAGCTTGAGTACTGGAGTGAAAGAATCTAACAGCAATTCAGTATTGTTCTTGCTTTAATAATAACATTCAGATCATCATCTGCAACAACAAACTGCACCCTCACAGAGTCTAAATATAAACAGCTACACTTATTATAGTTTTATGAGTAAGGTAATGTCAGGGACCAAGTCCACATGTTGGTTCCCTAAGCAGAGTTGGGCAAAAATACAACATAAAATGATGAGTGTTTATTACTATATTTGGGGCTTTACCGTGCATTGCTGTGCAAGGTGAAAAACATCCAATGTGCTGCAGCTAATTTTAGGATACGGGTTGACACAAGGGAATCTTGCAAAGTGTCCTCTCCTTGGCCTTTAAGAGTAATGCACTAAAATATTAAGCAGCTTTCCTTGTTTATCCTCCCTCTCAACTTTACAACAAACAGAGCGTTTCCCTCAAAAGGAAAAACATGGAGTCTGGACTCCTCTAAGAGGTGAGTTTATGAATGTTACATGGATGCTATAGCAATAGCAATTCTTCCAGTTCAGCATGAGAGTTCCAGTGCTGGGAGATCCAGCAAGCCATAATTACCTCACACTGGCTGTTAAACACAACACACACACAAACACTGGACGTCTAATGTGTATAATGACAGTCAGTCATTACCACAAAATAAACCCTGACAGGGTGTTCAGTCTATATATTGTGATAATGACTGGCTGACCTTACATTATCTAGCTTATTGCTATTTAAAAAATAAAAAAATGGATATTAAAAATAGATTTGAGAGTAAATGATTATTATTTTTAGAGGCAGAGCACAAACATACGACCTACATATGCGGTCAGTCATACAATGCTATAGACAGTGGTCATTTTACAAAAAGATTGTTTTTCTATTCAAACAATGATTCGAAAAAAAAATGAGCTGAATGTCATAATTGAACCACAAGACATTTTATTTCCGAAAGTATATGTAATAAATGATCATATGAAGTACATAAAAAAAAGTAAAATACTTTACCAAATAAGTCTTCAGAAGTTTAGCAACGATGTTTCACGGTAACAACACATGCGGCTGAAACGTTATGTGGGAAAATTGATCCTGCCAATGTCAATATATTGGTACAGAATCACATTAAGAGCCATTTGCAGGGGGGTGTTAAAATAGCCCACTGCACAGGATGCGTGATAACTCACGTCATGCTCTGCATGATCTGACAGAGGCGATGCGCTGGTGAGAAGGTTGGGTGTAAACAGATAGCCCCTGCAGCAGCACAGCAAGGCCACACTGCATGACATTGCATGGCCGGAAGAGCAGAGACCTTGCACTGATGTAGATCCATTACTCAGTTCAGTGATTGTGACACTACCTTGTTAGGATATATTCATTCAATAGGATGCCAAGGTGAGGGCAAGGAGCTCCGATGTATTTGTATCAGAGCAACACACTACATCCACAGCACCTGATACGAGTAAATGCGGGATTGCACTTGGGTGTGTGCTGGTTGCAAGCAGGGAGTGTTTTAAGGGTACATTGAATGACTAAGAGAAGCAAGTGTCCTGAGGACACAAGCAGTCATTGAATCTTTCTCAGATGAAAGCAGACAAGTGAGACTCTGAGGGATGGGCTTACTGAGTCCAGTCTGAGGTCCACTTTTAAATTGTTGCTTGAGACAAGAGCAAAGATTCCCTTCATTTTCAAGAGTACTGAGTGTTTTAGAAATCGTACAACCATATCAGGTGTTGTATTTGTTTGATATTATTACATTTGTTACATTTTATTGCTCAGATACAGACTTAATGTTAATGGGTTCTCAGTTATGTCTCACATACATATCAACTTTGTCTGAAACCTTAAAATCTCAAACATCTTTAAAATATACACAAATCAGACAATTAAAGAGACATTAAATAATGTGGACAGTAAAACTCACATAAATTAGTATTGTTGGTATTATTAAGTATTTGATGTTTGAGTTTATTTTGAAATCTCAGACAAATCTGAGCACAATTTGAGAGATTCCGTGATCTCTTCTGAAACTCTGAGGCACATGAGTTTGTGTCTCCTGTGGAGTTTCCTGGGATTATCTTTAATTCAGAAAAAAACATCCGAGAAGCAGGAGATTTAAACAAGCCTCCATTTGCCTTCATTTAATTTTATTGCTGTCTAGGAGAAACAACTGATATTTTAAAAATATATTATATGTATGCTTACTATAAAAACCTTTATTTGTCAATTGTGTTAACAAGGTGTTTTCAAACAGTCTCATGTGACTCTCATTGGAGAGTGAGTCTCATGAGTCTCATTGTGTTCTATAGCCATTCCTGGCAGGAAGAGCTGGCTTTATTCTGCAGAGCAATCAAGAGCAACTTATTAAAGACATCAAGGGTCAAAGTAAATTTGCAAATGCATCCAAATTCTTTAAACTTGACATCTTAGTTTTTAGATAACGCTATTTTAATGACTTTAAGAGAAGCAACAGAGGTATCATCTTAGAAGGTACACACAGAGTTCTTTACAATGTAAATGTAACCGGTTTTACTCACACCTACTCCAAGTGGTCCAGCATGGGAGTCAGGTGCTCTAACACACAGGCTCCTCACCCTCAGGCTCCACCCTGCTCCTCACCCTGTTATTCAGTGGTTAATCTGCAAAAATGATCTCTGAATGCCATTAACACTTCACATACTTCTGTGGGCTGAGCAAACAAGCCATGATGTGTTTCACCCTTCTTTGACTCTGATCATCTAACCAGAGTCGGCTTACACAAGATAACTGTGTAATTATGCAAACCAGATTAATAGGACCAATGAGTTTAATAAGTCACAACACTACAAAACAAGAGCCATTATAGCGAGTGTAAAACTTTAAGCAAATGGAAATCTGCGTGGGATGGTGACATTTTATGGGATAACCGTAAACAATCTTAGCACTGGGCCTCTGACATGAGACGATCAAAAGCAGAACAGAAAGAGACAGACTGATTAGGTGGGCCAGACAGCTTCGACAGATGGAGGGACAGATTAGGGATATAAACGTGTATCAAACATGACAGTACAACGGTCACAGGGCCTGTGCTTAGTGTCTCCCACCGATCACCGTCCGACCGCAAGAGCAGTACATAAACACAACCTGGCATCCGTAACCCAGAGCAAAGCTCAACTCCACATGCACAGTGACAAATTAAATAAAAAAAGGAAGAAAAAACATAGAAAAAGGATAGACATCACCTAGATAGAGAGGCACTGAGGTATTATCCTCCAGTAAGATATTGCATGTTTAATGCCTTTTTACAGTAATCAGTTGAGGCATTTTTGGAACTTCTTCTTCTGCTGAAACATCTGATGAGCAGGTCAGTCATGTGAAAACAGTCTCATCTTTACCTTCCCAAGGTCTTACCTTCCTCAAGGCCTCTGGTGCTCTTTTCAAACGGAATTTATGTTGGTTCTTGTGCTGGAGCCAATGCTTTTCTAAAGATCATCCTAGTGGACTGTGAACCTCTCGTAGAAACATCCACACTTCGACTGACTAACACCTAACAATGCTGTATATTACTACATACCCTGGTCACAAATAAATATAGCCAATTTTCACATATATTTGTGAATAAAAAACAATGTCCAACCTAGTTTTGTTTGTTGTTGATTTGAAAACTTTATTTAGTGCAAATATTACACCAGCCTCAAATGTTAGTGGTTCCCTGTCTGAGCACAGAGACCAGAGAGAAACTAGAGCAATGTCAATTTTTATGGCAGAAAACTACCAATTTTCTGTAGCAGAAACCCATGGAGCAGTTCCGCAATGGTCACCAAGTCCAACATCTGCATCCTGTCAGTGGAAAAGGCCTTGATAGAGTGTAAGCAAGCTTCTGTGGAACACCTAATATAACATCTAATATGAGTTATGTAAAACAGGGCACCTTTTCAAAATGTTGATTCTTTAACTAAACACTGTGAGACAGTTTTTCATGTTGTTTTGACCAACTACATGTTTTTTCTTTCCTGCAGGTCAATATGTTGTGCACCGTGACTCAGTAGAGCTAGAAGCAGAGTTGACTAAAGGATCCTGGAGGTCATACTTGTCCTGGCCAGCCTGCAAGGTGTAAAAACTCTTAGGGCGTATGTTATCACCCCTCCCAGTGGGCAGGTTTTTTAAAGGAGTTGTGACTAAGAAGTTAAGTAGAAGTCTGAAAGTCATAAAGTGAGATCCATTCGGAAGATGCTGTTGTGTACTGTCCATACAGCAAAGCAAGTTAAAATCACTAGTAAAACAGAACAGCTTTAAGATACTATGAGAAAGAAAACATGTCTATGTGAGAGAGATACACTGTGAGTGACTGTGTTAGACGGTCTTAGAAAGCTAAGCTTTTACACACCCGTTGATTTTAACAAAAGCTGAAAGGCACTAAGTCAAGACTTTTTGTGAGTAAAGTTTTTTTTATCTACCCAAACACACACATATACTCCATAAGGTCATCAGCCCCTCCCCCCTTATCTTCACATTTCCCGCTCTTTTCTTCTGCTTCACCTGACTTAACCCAATAGGATCACAGCGGCCACTAAACCCACTTACTATGTGTTTCACACAGACTCTCCCCACCCCCTTCAAACACATGACCCTTCTTAAATGAAGCTCCGCATGAGGAGACAGTAGGGTGGCAGAGGAGCCTTAGATGTAAGACTGGTTGTAGGCAGCCTGCGTAATCTGTCCGCCACAGTGCCATAAAACATCTGAAAGGAGATTACACACTTACAAGTAGAGTGGAAACAGGTGTTTCAAACAAACACAGACACACGGCTGTTATCCTTGACCATACGCTCCTGAGTGACAATGGTCAGAAGATGGAAAGCACTTAGCATCAATCAGTGGTAAGATTTACCCTCTAGTGCCTTCAGAGACACGCATATTTACATGCACTTTAAAAGCCTTTTCTTTTCAGAATAAAAAAATTATTTTTTGTTTAAAAGGCTCTTCTACTAATGGACGTAAATCCTACAGCTCAACTGGTAGAGGATGGTGCTTGCAACACCAACATTGGGGGTTTGATCTAAGGGAATACGCATACCAATTAGGTGTATACCATAAATGCACTGTAAGTTGCTGTGGAAAAAAACATCTGGCAAATGCATCAATGGAAATATACAAAGCTAGAAAATGAATCAAGCGACTATACAGAAATGTCATACAGAGGATTTGACATCACCGTGTGTGTGTTCTGAAATACAGAGGTGAGGTGCTGTGTGCATTTAACCTAGAATGGACAGATATTAATTCGTCATTTAAATAGTAATTTGCACATCATTCCATGCATGCTTAGACAAGTGAAGATTGCAGCTTGATATCTGTGCATGTAAACATACAGATTGTTTAACTGAGTGTTCAAGAAATGTTTTTTTCTCCAACAAGAAATGAGTTCATGCATCATTAAGCCAGTCGAGAACAATGGTTTGTAGGAAGCAACAGTCAGGCATTGAGGGAGCAAAATAAAAAGGTCGCCTCCCAGTGTCAACCCGTTTGGTTACAGTGTACATTCTTTACGCAAACTGTGGTAGACAGCCAATAGCTACAGGCTTGCTGGTTGGCTGGGGATGCATTCATCATTGCAGTAATATAACGCAATTCTGATAAGACCTGCCCCTTTACCGTGCATGTGACTGGGGGGGGGCAAACTCATGACCCACCCTCATGTGTATTTTAAGAGAAGCACAAGTGACAAGAAGAAAGGTTGCTGCTATATTTATGCTCACACTCCTTTCTTTCTATACATTTTAAATATCCTTCATATAAAGACCAGCAGATATTAAAAAAGCATCTTTGTGAGTCACCATACACAAGCCTCTATAAAGCCAATTAAATGCATTATAGTGTGTTATTCTATATAACACACTAGTGTGTGTGCCTCAGAACTGAAAACACATCACACATAAAATATGTATGTAAAATGGAACCATTATTCAATTAGGTTATTAGCTCCTCTGATTCACTTCTCCAGACATTCCTCAATATGGTGTACATTCACTCCTAGTGTCACATTACAGATCAAATTATAGCACTGGAAAAATACAGACTAAAATCCTGAGTGCATGAGAAACAAAACGTTAAATCTGAATTCCATCTGCGAGTTAATTAAACTCAACACTAAGAGGAACAGATGTGAGGAATGATGTCAGCAGGTGTTCTGGTGAATCAGAAATCTACTGATTCTTGAAAAATACTCAATATAATTAAAAGCAAGTACAAAAGAATTTTTTTGTATATATTATTTACACAATACAAATCTTCTTCATTCTTCACTCACTCAACCAACATATATAAAAATATATTTTTTATTATAATTAAAATAATGTAATAAATGTAAATAAATATAATAAATATAATTAAAATAATGATCCTGTTGTGGTAAAATCAGAGGTTGTGTATAATTTTGTTCCTTCATTTGGAAGAATGTTAAAAATGTACTGAGAGTAATTGGTAAATGGCTTTAAGTGGCTGCACCCATGTGATTAATAAGCTGTCTGAGTTCATTCAGCATAAAAGCACACAAGATGAAAAATTAAAAAATAACAGCCCATGCCAATGTACAGTACAGGGAAAAAGTCATTACAAAAATATAAAAGCAGAACATTGTTTCGTATTATGTTCAGTGCTTCTATCTGAGCTGTCAGAGAGAAGAAGAGAGAAGCCACAATATCATTTATAGATCCACAAGCCTTTGTTCATATCCAGGAAGCGCTGATTCAATCTTTCACAGTATGTGAAAGGAGAGAGCGAGAGAGAGCGGGAGAACATCAACACATCAAAGATACAAATATAAAACTCACATACAGGCATAAGAGATAAAAACAATGAGGGGTGAGCATAAAAGAGTGAGAGAAAAATATAAAAGAGAAAAGAGGGAAAGATGTGTCATCTGGAGATCTTTAACTCACATTCACACAGAGCAAGCAGAGCTAATCGTGCCGCCCGTGATCAAACAGCAACAGTTACATCAGCTCTCCTTATTCCTCTTTTTCTGTTTACAAGTCTGACAAAACCTCTGTGCACAAGTTACACTCTCCTCCCATTCCACTTTCTCCCTCTTAAACTATCCACTTTATACTCACCACAACTGTCTCTTTGGAGGGAGGCAGTCATCTTTGTTGGAGGCTGTCACTCCCATGGCCATCTGCATCACTGTTATGTATTTCTGGTACTTCATATTGTCCACCACTACTACGAGAATCTGCACCACAAAACCAACATAGGTGAGCGTGTGTGTGTCTATTCCCTGGCATCCGCCTGCGCCGGGTCTGTCACTTTCTGAGCGCCATTTCCAGACTGACAAGAAAAACACTCCTCAAGACGCGCGACAAAAGGTACCACACCACTCAGACCCATGTCTGTTGTGACTCTGTAATCTCATTAGCGCTCAGAATAGCCAGCTAATCCATTCAGTGTTGGTCAGAAACGACACATTGTTTTTGTTCGCTCCTCGCAAAGCACTTTCTGTTCGGAAAACAGTCCGAGAGAAACTATGACAGAAGCCAGTGGCAAGTGACAGAGGCAGCGACAGCTGAGCGTCTGTGTGTGAGGTAGGAGAGAGGAAAAGTGTGCATGTATATACACGAGAGAGGGAGAGAGAGAGAGACACATGCTCAGGGAGAGCAAGAGTGGGGGTGAGAGGCAAAGTGAGACAGAGAAAGAGAGAGACAGAGACAGAGAGAGGTGCTGTCACAGATGGCACAGAAATAGATTTTTCAGAGAATCTAATGTGAGATCATTTAAAAAAGGGCTCACTTCATTTTCCACATGGAAAGAACTGAATTCAAAAGAGATACGGGAAAAACTGAGAATCTAGTGAGCTCTGAGACCGACGTTTACCTAATGGAAGAGGGGGATGGTAGACAGTAAAAGAGAGAGACGTGAAGCAGAGAAACAGAATGGATTTCTGAACCAGAACACATGCACACAAATTTTCAAATTTAATTTACAATTCAATACACAGATTAAATATGTTCTAACCAAAAGCATATTGATCTCACATGTGAGATCTGTGGACTGGTAGATGCAACAGTGCAAATGGTGTCACGCAAAGCACAGATCTAGCCCAACAGCAATCCAAACAAAAGCCATTACAATTATTCCTGACTACCTGCTGACCTTCTTTAAGTCTCAATCTGCTTAAGTAACCCTCATCTGGTCCTGTAGAGATCTAAAGGGCAGCTGTTGTTAGCTTGATCAGTGGCTGCCTTAACTGACTAAAAATGACTCTGTTAATTACAAAGGGCACTTTCCATCAGACAAGACAATGTTATTAGTGAAATACTTTCCAGGTAAGTAGGATTTTCTAAAGGATCAATTTTATGTGAGCAGAGTAACTTAACAGCCTTTGGCTCAGGTTTGCCTACTAAATTAAACTTAAGTGATTTCATATCACTGAGCAAACCCTTTTATCTTTAGAAACCTACATGACATTGATTGCATTGACAGACTCTCTCATAAGTATTTAAGTGCTTTGTGCAAGGACAAAATGTTGATGGAGCAGGATAGCAATCTAACTAACCGTTCTCCCTTTCTGGTCCCGCCCACTTTGGGCTAAACCAGCATTCAGTCTGTAGAATCTATATTAGTGGCCCAGATCTTTAACCATTAGGTTAGCACAATGAGATGGGGACTCTGAGTGGAAGCTCTACAAATACACTTAAAATAGCATGTGATTAAGAAATGGAAAGTGAATTGACTGATTAGTGGGCCATTGTAACTACAAAGGGAGGCTCTTCTTGTAGAAGGACATTGATTGATATTGTAATGAAGCTTAAAAACAATGGCGCTGAATTCTCTTGAGTTTCAAAAAATCAGTAATTGATCTTTTAAACATTATAATGTGGCAGAAGTTCCCCACAACCACAAGCTGTAAGAATGGAATGAAACACTAGCAGCTGGTGGTTTGACAGTGACACTATCAGGGCATCAGTCCCACAGGAGAACCCATTAACCTTTTTGAGTGAAGAGATCTGCTTCAGTGAGGTCAAGCACCTGGTGAAATATCACTGATATTATATCTGAAAAGAAACCAATAACCCTTTATCACAAATGTAACTGGGAAACCATTAAATAACCATCAAAACTTTACTGAAACTATTACTAGCTGTTGAGATATTTCTGCTGCTATTTCTGTCAGCATGTATGAAAACTAAATCTACCTAATTAACTGTGTTACAGTTAATCATAACAAGTCATCCTAAATATAGCACCTACAATGTATAAGTCACACTGACAGTGTTAAGTGTGGAATATTCTTAAAGACAGAAATACAGAATGTGACATTTACACAGAATGTGAATTGAATGTCTTTGATAATAAAACAATGTTTCAAGTGTTTTAAAATTTTGCCAGACTCACATGGGCTAAAGGCAAGTTTCTCTTGTTAGAACGTCCACTGATCAGAGAGCATAAAGGTCAGGCAGAAAATAGGATGTCAGCAACTTGCATGTCCCGAGGCCTCTTATAAAAGAAAGAAAATAGACTTTTCTGTCTTTTTTATTCCATCAATACTCTTGTTTCTTGGCAGGTCCTTGAGTCACTTCAGATGAAGTCTGAGATACAGAAACTGGATAATGGCTGGTCTGTTCTATTCATGAACTGTTTTTAAGCAGCATAGTGAAACAACACATGTATTCATATTTATACCATATTTACATCACAATAATTATTCATACAAATAAAATGTGCAAATAAGGTAAACCACTCATACGAATGGTCTAATAATGCCTTAGGACACATTTTTACTAAATTTAGAAGGTGGAAACAAAGTTTGTAAAGAGTTTGGATTTTCTGCTCCTCATCTTCAGTTTAGTGTGAGTAATCCGCTCTAATTGTAATGCTAAACACTGCATAATTCATGTTGCTTACAGACAGGCTTACTGAGCTCAGGCAGGAGATTAATAAAAACCCTTTTCAGACACTGTCTTCTTTATAATACATAATTTATATATATTTAATACATTTGAACTTAGGGCTGAGTCTTGTGTCCGAGTGAATTATCTCCCATACTAAAAGTGTGTGTGGGGTAATCCTGAACAACTACTTATACTTTATAATGAAATTTCTGAAAAGGTCATAAAATCTAGGTGACATTTTTACATCTGCACTTTTTTTTTTTTTTACAAAAAACACGTGCACTCCAGAATAAATATTAAAAAAAAGAAACATGTTTTTGGTCTTTTATTAGCAAGGGTCTGGGCAGCAGCTACATTCATTAGAGGTGGCCCAAGGTCAAACTCTCAGTAACATATAACGGCAGACAGCCTCAGCATGTTTTCCTATTAAAACTTCACACCTTTCAGTAACAGGTGGCACTGAGGTGCTGAACTACAGAGATGGGCAGTGAGACGCTGAGCGGAGGACATGTTGATTAAATTTGGCACTTACAAAGTACAAAGTAGTTTGTCTGCTTTGAGGAGCACCGAATGGTTCCAAGACAGAGATTTCCTCTGATGACACAGCCCGTCCAAATGTGCTGATTATCTCAGGTCATAAGTTACACCCTCAACTGGCTGGTAGATGCAATTAATCACATGACCAGCTGTGCTGAGATTAGTTCTGAAACCTTGGACTGTAGCCCCTTCCGTCCAATCACGAATGGAAATCTAACAGAGAAAACCAATGAGAGAACCAAATATACACTTGCATTTATGAGATTCTACACTGGGAGAGAAAATCACGCACACAATCACACGCACAAACTAACACATTCCCTTATTAGGTAGCTTTGGGTGAAGTTTGGCATTATAATCAGATTGTGTCATTTACCAGCTGTTTGTGTCACACCTGTTACTGCAGGATGCTGTAACAGACCTCCCAACACAACACCCTCCCCCCATAATCACCATGACAACATGATACCCAGCCATCACCTCAGGACATGAAAACAATAGACACTGTGCACAAATACACTCTACCTATTCAACAATGATTCACATACTTGCTAGCTCTGTTACATGGCAGTAAATAATTGTCACCTTGGCAGACATGGTGCTTCTTATATTAAAAAAACAAAAAATAATGTTATATGTAATATGCTGTCATTTAAACAAACTACTTCCTGTTCATCTTCCTCCTTGCACCTATTTAAAGAGCTCCAGAGGCCTCAGGTACAGTGGAGGGACCTGCTCTTATCAAGGGCTGAAAGATGTAAACAGGGTTTAAGGTCCTAGGCTAAGAGCTCAGTACAGATCAAGCCAGTGAGGCAGGACTGGAGAAGTGATTTATGACAGTTGTCCAGAGGGCAGGGGACAGGTGAGAGACGTGCCAGACAGGTAGGGCAGACTGCTGTGACACTTTATAGCAGGAACATGAGTCCCATTCTATATTTCTCTCTCATATCCCTCTTTCTTTCATCTTCTCTTTTGTCTTTTCTTTCCTTCATTCATTAACGCCCCACACAGACAAAAGATCAGATGTCTCTCAGGTCTGGAAGACACACAAACACATGCACATCTGACTTTTCTGTTCCAAGAATCTTATCCACATCCCAAAAATACTGAATTACAATAAAATAAAATTCAGTATTTTAAAAATTCAAAATTCAAAACAATAAAATTCAGTTTTATCATGACAGAATTTCTTTTACAATGTTAATTTAATAGGGTGAAATATTGCTTCATACTGCTAATGCATGAGGAACACAGAGTGTGTACTAACACATTATTCAGTAGCGACTGGCGCATACAGACTGGAATAGCGCCTTCGCCTTAACAAGGGGGCCGTCAGAATCTGACAGTGTTTCCATGGTGATGAGGTGAATGATTTTCTGCTATTCCAGTGGATCTGTGGAATATTTTCTCTGGAAAGCTCAATTTCTTTCAAACAAAAAAGAGTGGGAGAGAGAAAGAAGACAATAAAGAGAGAGATACAAGACAATATACTGTGATTGCTCCACTTGTAAATGTACATGTATGTGTGTTCTTAGATGTGGGTCCATTATAGTTCAAGCATGTGCTCACTTAGTCAATTTCAATCAATGGATAACTGATGGCCTGAGATATAAATGGAGAGATGGTCCTACTAATGTGGTGCTGAAGAAGAGACTCCTGGGGGCAATTTCCAGGATCTTGTTGCCATGGTATTAAGACACTGTGGCTGACTGTAGCTGGAGGAATGGAAAGCTCAACAGTCTTACGGAAGTATCAAAGAAGGATCTCTTCGACCTGAATCCGTTTCAGTAAAAGTAAAATAACCTTTTCCAATTCTTCACTAGTATTTACTGAGAATTGATTACATTACATTTATATTTATACATTTGGCAGGGAATTAAAGTGCAATTTATTTTCAAGTAATATATTTTACTAGTATGTGCTCTCTCTGAAAATAAAAACTATGACATTTGCAGTGCTAATGTAAAGCTCTACCAAGTTAACTACAGGAATACGTTTAATATCAGCCACAAGTAGTGGAGTTTAATAAAGCTCATCAGCCACTAATTTTACACTACAATAAATATCAGTAAGAGGTGTCAGTTTACTGTAAGACCAAGATGACATAAACAAATGAGGAAGTGCCTCTACTGCATTTGGCTAATGCATTTGTTTAAATGCTAGCCCACTTTTCAGGTACATTAGAAAGCTTCCTTGTTCCATTAAGCAAGGCCATGTTATTTAATTTATGTAATTAAATTTATGTTCTTTGGGAGCTTATTTTATTCGAAACCCAATACTGTGCAATCCGGCCCGTGTTTATGTTTCTCTGTGATTAATTTAGCATTGTCTCTGTTTATTTTAGCCGTTAACAGCATCAAGCCCAGTTCTGAATGAATGCCAATGCCAGAAGCGGGAAGGAGGGGGTATATTTCTGCTGCACCAGGCACTTCTGCGTTGGCTTATCAAGGTCAGCCAATGAGCCAAGAGCCAGAGCCTGTGGAGGAAGAAACCTGAACCAGCAGAGCATTACAGAACGGCCCACACAAATCATGGGTATGTGGCTTGATCCATAACCACATGAGATAAGAGACGGTGTCCTGTTTTGTAACAAACTTACAACTTTATAACTAGTTCTGAAGTTTGGTCTTTCTGGATTGTTTAAAATACAGGATCACTTGAAGTGTCCTCTCTGTCCAAAGCATCTTGGAGATGATTTCACATTCAAGGCACTGGGCTGAAAGCAGAACATTGGTGGGGAATGGAACTGAGAAGCGAACATACAGTAGTGGTCTACCAGCAATTTATACTTACTGTACAATTTCAATAAGCAAAAAAGTTGGAAGACCAATTTTAGCATGGGCATGGATTAAAATAAACTACAAAAAATAACCAAAAAACAACCACAACAAAACACAACCACAAACATTTTCCAGCACTAATGAGGAACCAGCTGAAGTTGCTACTCATATCAATATAGCATTAGATGTAATCTGCACGTCAAGAGAAACCAAAGCCTAATAGATAACTCAATAAGATCACAACAATGTTGTGATAAGATAGCTGTGATTTTTTTCTGAAATGCTCCATTAATGCATGCGGTTTCTAGTGTATGCCTGTGTGGCTAGATCAATATGTTTGATTAAACCCCAAGGCACATGAATGCACACACGAGACCTATCAATATTTTTCACAATCTCACTTCACATGATCAGGCAGAACTATACAGAAGCGCTCTGTAATTTCCAAGCTTAAGTAAGATAGAATGAAATGAGATATGACACTAATCTATCACAGCCTGCTCTTGACGTGACCTAGCCAGAACATGATCAAGTAACACACTTTAAAGTGGTTAATTGCTAAAACTAAATCCCAGGCTGAAAGAAAATAATAAATAATGCTAAAACTGTATAAAAGAAAATTTTCAAAAAGTAATCAAAAAGTCTGAATTTTATAATCATTTGAAATTTCTGGAACTAAAGGCATGATCTGACGTTTATTCATTAAAGTGCCAGAGCCTATGGATAAAAAAGAAGTTTAAGATTGCAAATCAGCTACTCCAAAGAACTCATTACAGTTTATTACATAAGCTGCTTTTGCTGACTCTACTGTAAAATGAAACTTTACAGTAAGATTTAAGATGGGTCAAACTACCCCTAAAAACCTAGAAGCCAAATTAAAGGGGACAGACATGCATACTGTGTTTTCGTTACCTTATTTGTATTTATTCACAGTTGAGTTTAATTACACAAACTGGCAGCAGTATTGGCCCAAATGAACCCACAGATTAAAGAGGGACCACACTCAGCAAATACACAACCTCCCTTGCAGTCTATTCAAGGACATCCCATTAACAAATACAAGGGTTTGACTGACAAGTTGTTGATCCAATTGCAAACGTCCCCAGGAGTCTCTGGCGGTTTTCCTTGAGGTTTCTGAGTCACTTGTGCATTTCACAAACACGGCCTCAAAGCCAGCAACAGTCAGGAACTATTTAGCAGTGCTCTAAGAATTCTCACTGAATTGTACCCTAACAGCCAGGACTGGAAAGGGTAACATAATGCAGACTGACAGTCCTCTTCTCACCGTCTACATTTTTTCTTTGTTTTCTTTCTTTCCAAGCTTTCACACTACAGCTCTTAGCGCAGACTTGAGTTGAATTGGGTGGAACTGAATTAGAACCGGATTCAACATCACATTTAAACCTAGTGCGCCAAATTGTGAAAATTAGATTTACCATCAGTTAAAAAACAGGTTTTATCAGTATATGTGTTCTAATTATTAATGTGTCATGAATGAGGAATGGACACATACAATTTAAGGCCTCTTAAGATCCTACCTCATGATCTACTTTGAAATGTCAATGCTGCTCAGTTTCACATCTTCTCACTTATCTGTTAAAGCTGCAAATGGATTTTATGCTTATTTTTAAAGATAAATAACCAGAGAACAGCACTTTTTTCTACATTGTCAGACAGTTCTTCAGAGACAATAAAAAACCAAATCTCTGTACTGGCATGGGACTGGACAGATCCACCTGGACAGATGATTGTAATGAAAGTCCCATTTACATAAAAGGTTTTGTAAAATAACTTAGGGCAGGCAAGTGGATTTGAATGAAGCAAGTATGCAGCTTATGATAAAACAAAGACTAAATTATGGTCTTTCTTGCACCCATTTGTCCTTTTAACAGTCTTCAGGAATGTTCTAAACCCAAACACTGGAAACAAATATGTATCTATGTTAGCATTTCTATGTAAATAAAGATTTAGAATAAATAGAGATGACTCTATCCCAAAGTATTCAGACAGCCAGGTTAGAGCTGGAGTCAGTGTGTCTTAAATTGTGGTGTAAAACTGTTGAAAGGGAATAAAAAACGATGGGGAATCAAAGGGTTGGAAACCAGAAGACCTTATATGAGCTGGATTACAGGAACAATACAAAAGAGTGTTTGCCGTTATGTTTGGACAAGACAGATTACAGCTGTTTAGTGAAGCCAAAATGAGAAAGACCTGCGTTTGAGGATGCAATGAGAGAAACCAGATTCTAATAAACATTTTGACAGACTATTAGCTGCCTGTTTGGCAGAATGAATAAGGATATGGTTTTGGATCATTCCAAAATAAAGTATATTTGTCTCAAATTCAAATAATTTCACATGATAAAAGCTTCAAACCAGCATGCTGGACATATTTCACTGTGGAAATATCATGACAGTTATCTTTGGGCTAACAAATAAGTCTATCATTAAAAGTGTTTAGTGACTACATACATAATTAGCATACATAAAAATTCTTCAAACTTGCCCAATACACAAAACAACACTATATTCCTTTTGGCTCTGAAAAGTGGTAAAACCTCCTGCACATACAGTGACCTCCCTGTTTGAATCTCAGTCATCCAATTAATGATCACAGAAGCAAGGCCTCCCATGGTCTCAACCCTTTTTCTATTAGGACCAGCTGGCCAGACATCCTCCCACCAGCTGCAACAGACCTGACAAGAGCTCTCAGATCCGCAGGTGCAATGAAGTGCAGACAGTAACAGGCAGCCTTTGAATTTCAGTTTTTTTT
>JAZGTK010008486.1:6846-18240 GCA_036877625.1 Ambastaia sidthimunki
ATAAACCGGGGAGTGTCAAAGACCCCCCTGTCACTATTGTGCCTTTGAGCAGAGCTCTGAACCCCAGGTAGCTTCAAGTGGGCTGTAATTACTGTACAGTGAATCACTTTGATTACAAGCATGAACCTCACACATTACTGTATCATGTATGCTTGCAATAGATATGCCTCACTCAACTTGTTATTAACTAATCTTCAAATATTTGATCCATTGATGTCATATGTTGTAAAATGTTCCATGCCACAAAAATCCAAAAAGTTCCCCCAAGCAACTATTACCAACATCAAGACAAAGAGGCTGATAAAATGTGACATATTCTGAAGCGTGGTATGCAGAAGTCAGTAAAACCATGAAATAAATATTTTAGGACTTATTTATTTTATATTAAGGGTTTTAATTTTTTACATTTTCTCATACATTTTTTTAAATTTATTGGTAAATAAAGAATTTAATTGGTACAAGGTGATCTTCTCTCTTTTTATGGGTGCAGCCTAAAACATGTTAAATGTAAATTTAAAAAAATATATGTTTTATAGGTTTCTTATTAAAGATGTGGTAGATTTAAAGTTAATGGACCTGGGGCCCTAAAACATTAGTGTAAGTGTAAGTAAATCCATCGTAGCTACTTAAAAGCCAGTGCCTAAAGATCTACTTCAAAGGTCTGGTGCTCAGAGAAGCTCCACACAGGATGAGAGTTTGATTTGTAGTAAGTGGATTTGGACAGCAATGAGGGAGGCCTCTGCTGTTTTATGGAAGTGCAGATTGATTAATGGAAGAGTTAGAACATAGGGTGAGACAAGCCATGTAAATACAGTTTTCAATGAAACCTCCTGTTTTTACATTTTTGCATGTCACAAAGTCTCAGATAAAATGGTAAACATCACTTTGTTCAGGTTCAGGCTATAATCCTCACTGTGTGAATTAATCAATGAAATGACACATTTATTGTAAAATTACTGCTTAGTAACTTTTTTAATAACTCACCAAACTAATTGGACTCTCAGATTTGTGCTTGCTGGTTTATTTTAGACCCTGCATAGAACACAAAGTGAAAAGTGGGTTATATACTTAGCTTGATAAATAGTTAGACTGACAGATAGAAAAAAAGATTTTCTCTGGGTGAGCCACATGACTGTAAAAGTACTACATGTCCTACTCACTCATTCGTACATGAATTTCCTGTCTGGCAGGGAGAGATAGTGTCCACTAAATGAGCAAGTGAAAAATCCCTGAAACAGCCCGTTACAGTCGCCCCTCGTGATGGAGAAAAAATGAACATCGGCACCATGTACAAATTTTGTGCATGACTGAATTCCGCTTGAAGTTTAAATCTAAAATCAGCCATTCGGCCATAATTACAACCTCCTCTTGAAGGCTCAGATTTCATGTAATGGACTTGCAGTGTCTCACTGGTATGCAGAGACACAAGATAAGGATAATTTTACTACAGGTTAAAATGAGCAGTGAAGAGCAGAGGAACAGAGGCTAAAAGATGCTGGAGGAATGCTGGAGTGAAATTACATATTTTAAGTAGTGGTTCAATAAATAATCATATGAACGCATATAAAGGTAATCTCAGGTGATTTCAGCTGCGTTTATACTTGGCATTAACATGTGACCTGTATCCGGATGTTGTCCACATACACATTGAAAAGACAATTGTAAACACAGCCTTAACGTGTTTCCTCCAAAGTGCCTTCTATGTAGAAAATTAGATTGACTAATACAAACTGCACATGACAGGGCTGTTTTAGTGACTCATCCAGAGATCCATCCCAATCTAAAACAGCTGTGTTCTTCTGTCTTACATGTTTACTTGAATGTTGTTGTATGTCTGTTGGCATCACATTATGGAGAAAAATACATAAAATCTTATTTGTGAGGAATGTCAAATGTTTGACGTGCATCAAAGTTCTTTATGTTGTTATAAAAATGTTCTTTAATGCACATTTTACTACAAGTTTAACATTTCTTGTGACTTTGAGCGAAGAGGTGTTTTTAATCTTGTTACATTCACAAAATGCTTTTAAATTGACATAATTAATACAGAATATTTAAAATAGTAGCAGAATAAAATGATTGTGTGGTGTTATGACACATCCTGCTGAAAGAAGAGCAACTACACAAATACTCCTGGGTTGAGCTCTTCAGTTAGACCACAAACAAATCTGATTCAAAACTAAGAGCCGATAAAAATAGAGCTGCAGTAACCACAGAGGCGAAGTTAGCAAACAGATTAACCTGTCATTGTCATTTCTGCCTCAGGCTACAGCAGCTGCACACACCAGCAGACATTACAGAGCCGCACGCTCGCTATAAAGAACACCTCAGTTGTATTTGTGTTTCAGGCAGCGCTGTGGTGAGGTTTGTTATAGAGATCTCATCTGAGGTTTACCTGTGCCCTTTCAATAAAGATAATCAAAAACTGTTCCAACAAAATAATGCTTAAAACCTGCAGTCAATGGAAAACATAAAGACAAAACAAATCAGTTTTTTCATGTGCAAAAACACATTAATGACTCGACAGTCCATCACACCTCATTATTCATCACAAGTATGTTATGCTATTTACCACCAGAGGCCATTAACACACCTGGTATGTCCTCTTACGTGTCAGGAGACTTCCTGTTGAGTTGGTTGGCATGCATGATCATCCTCAGCTGAATGAATGAGCTGGCTTTGATGATGCACACTTGAGGGACAGTGGTAAACACGTGACTGCCTCAGGCACGGATCCGTCAACGGCGGTGGACTCTTTAAGAAGCACAGATGTC
Organism: Ambastaia sidthimunki; assembly: GCA_036877625.1. Classification (NCBI taxonomy): domain Eukaryota; kingdom Metazoa; phylum Chordata; class Actinopteri; order Cypriniformes; family Botiidae; genus Ambastaia; species Ambastaia sidthimunki. Next base: position 9,621 of record JAZGTK010008486.1, read on the forward strand.
AATCACTCCTACTGAATGGGACACATACCTTTTGCCCATCTGCAGAAGATGATTTAACACTGAAATGCTGGTAGCTGTTATTCTTTCTTCATTTCTACATCCAACAATCTTTGCCACTTCCTGTCCTCTGCTTTTATCTACAGGCATATTTTAAAGCTTCTGATCATTTTTGTTGACCACAGTTCACATGGGGAGAAAATTTTGTTACAGCATTGTTTATATGCAGTAAAGGAAATTGTATTGACTTTAATGTCAGCATAAATTTAATTTTTAATGATTATAGCACAATCGCAGCCTGGATACAATTTGTATTTTGGTCCATGATACCTTTAAACGCTTGGGGAAAGGGGTCAAGAGGGGCTAAATATGCACTTTCCATCAGCCCTGAGTTATTTCTTCTTCATGTTGAAAGGCAACACAGGGGGTGTAAGATCTCAGCAAGACTTCAGACTCACAGAAACTGTTCTACACATGTGCTAAAAGATCACAGAGTGAGAGCATACACCTGTTTCTCTTCTGTCAGCTGACGTCACCATCACAGCATAAGTTTGATCCTTCTGACCAGCGGCTGGTTAAACACTGTTTGAAGATTGAAGTTTCTTTGTTATACAGGCACTCTGTTGTTTTAGTTCATAATATAGGTTATGTGGAATTGTGTTTTCGAATTGTTTTTATTTCAATTTAATACCGTATTGCCAGGTCCCGACTAAATACCACTTAAGATTACTACAAACTACATTTTTACTTTTTTAAATAGTAACAGTATTACTATTAGTTACAATAGTACTAATTTTACACTTTATGAAGTAGGAAATATCTGTAATAATTTAAGACATACACACAGAATACACAACACATAGACCTACGCTCTGCCAACCAATGACACTATTTGATGAACTCAGATGAACAACAGCAAGTAGTGCCACAGCTTTGCATTCCACCCGGCAACCCTCTCGGCCATTGGTGGTTATATCCTCTCATGACTTGGTGCCACAAAGGGGACAGGACTGAATGTGAGACCTGGCTCTGCTTAGCCAGGTTTCTGAGGGGTCACGGAGAACAAAATCTCTTTGAAAACACTGCCGACTGCCAATTAGCATGCTGAACTCTGCCCCTGTATTGGAATGTTAAGCCCTGCTGGCTGGCGGAGAGCATATACACAATTAGACAATGCAGTCAGGGTGATGCATTCGGATTATGGGACAGGCCGGATCTAATGATCAAATGTGGCCGGTGCCGTGTTGGGATTACCACTGAAAACAGGACTTGTCCGAAAGGGTATTTGTGATCAAAGTAAGTTCCTGGATTAAATACTACAGTGTCAAGAGTCTTTGCAGAAGTAAAAGGCTTGTATTCACAGAGTAATTGTTTCTTTTTTCTTAGCTAAAGTATAGCTGCTAAGAAATAGTTCAATTAAGTAGGATTGTACTTCATGGATTTACTGTATGCCCAGATCATTCATAAAATACTAAATATTTGTCTACCACATTTATGATGCCACCATGTTCTTTAGATAAGTGTTATTGATTCCTTTTATTTTATTTACTACGGATCAAATCATGTGCAGCCAATCAGAGGTTTCTTCCTAAACAGGAATATCATCAATATCACAGGACATCACTGATCATCAGACTTGATGAAATGCACATTTACGGGGTGCCACCATTAAAATTAAAGTTGTTCATTGTTTAAAAGAAGCAATTGGCATTCTGTAAATGAATGACACTTTTGTACTGTTTTTATGTTGTTAGCTCCTATGACCAAATGCATCACTAGATAGTCCAATTAATCCAATAATTAAATCATGTCAATTCTTTTGAAATAATATGCAAATGTATAATGTATTTCCAATGTGTCTGTGGCATTAAATTTTTTTTGTAGATTAAATATAAAAGACCATTACCATCAGTCTATCCTTTGCTCATATGTGTTATATAGTGGGTCCAGACATCTAAGACCACCAGTTAAAATAGTTGCTAAAAATTATATTTTGTGAAGTAGTTTACAACATGCTCCTCCATCCTGTATGTTCTTTTGTTTTGGTGCGTAAATCCATTTAATTATATTTAATTATATCCATGTTATTCCACACATGGAATTCCTTCTTATTAGGAATATAAAATTATTAAAAAATGTTTTAAAAATGTATTAAAAAAGATTTTTGAGTGAGAATCACAGTAAAATTTGATTAGTCACCTAGAAATATTGCTGAATCTTAAATATTCGTTTGTTAGTGTTTTAAAACCATTTTCTTTTTTGCTGATTTTTTTAAAGATTTTTAATGTGGTCTCAAACTTTTGAACCCCACTGTACATTGTTACTGTATAATATTTTACTCTATCATGTTGTGTTTCAGATGGCTGACAGAGTTTAATGCATTTGTAATGGTCAGTAAAATGAGCTTTGTGCCTCTTGGTCTGGGCAGAGTGGATTCTGAATACTAAAGACGCAGGCTGTGCAGATGAGGCCAGCAGCACTGATGCTGTTTTTCTCAACAGGAGATAAATGACTCTCCAAAGGCTGAAAGTGACAGACTCCAACTCCACGCATAATAAAACCAGAACAAAGAAAGCCAGCAGCCAGCGCAAACAGCACACACGACGAGACAGTGCGTGGAACAGGAACACACACACACACACACACACACACACACATGGTTATGCTGTAAACACTTATATACACACTATATCACTGAGGACCACCTATACACATCCTAAAACAATGGCTTTAATACTAACACAATGAAATTTATCATACAGCATTTTGTTCCCAAACAATACATTGGAATGATTCTATTCCTCCTAGGAATATTCCTTAAGATCCAAATTATTTATTAAAATAAATAAACAATAAAATAAATGTTTATCAGATTTCAGAATTAAATGCACAATATATGATAATTATATCCACAAATATTTCATTCCTAGTGTTGGTCCAGGTTTATGATTCTTGCTTTTAATACTAATAGTCTTGTGTTCAAAAGAGCTGGCTTATTTACTTAATTAACTAAGCAAAATTGCTACTGCGTACTGTATCAGTGGATATATAGTAAAAACGATTTATTTTATTCTGAACTGTACTCCTTAACTCTTGCCTAACCCTCACAAAAACCTGTTATTAAATTATTTAATGCTTTACAGAAACACACACACATCATTATAATGTAGGTAAAGCAGTTATGCACAAAGAAAAAACATGCACTCATGCACCTGCAAAAATGATGGAGTAAATGCAATATGTTATGTTCAGTCTGAAAAAAAATATCCTCATTATTCGCGACAGCAATGATATAAATGGTCCACGGCTTTGTGTCCCATGGCCATGAGATCCTCTTGGGAATCTTTGCATTGTGTTCCGAGCTCTGGGGGGCTGGAGTTGCTCTTTTGTACTGATTAAGGTCCAACTTCCTCCTCCAAATTCAAACTGGGACTGTATCATGCCGAAACTGCTCTCAGATCAGCAAAGAAGACATTTATAAAAGCTTCATGTTTAATGTGCAGTGGCCCCGCTGGTCACATACAAAAAGCACAGCAGTATGTTATAGATTAAAAAGATGAGGAGCAATTTACAATCTCTGACAAGTTTCAGGGCTACAACCCAATGAAAGTAAACAAGACTATTTGTCATATCACTCACTTCAACATCATGGGAAGAGGACAAGCTCACTGTCAAAGTATGAATTATGTCTATTATTACATATTATTTAAAAATGCATTCTACAAAAATATGATTTTTAGTAACATAACAATCTGCTGCTAATTTAAATGTGCCACTGTGTACTTTGTAGAAACTTGAAATGAAATGTGTGCATATTGGAAGCTTTTATTACATATTTTTAAAATGCATGATTTTAAAAAAGCATAATTTTAAAATGTCCTGATTCTATGAAAATTTGATTTTTACTAACGTAACAATACACTGCAATTAAAATGTGCCACAGTATGTAGGAACTTTATTTCAAAAGTGTGTGTGTATTGGAAGTTTATTTTTATATATAAAATGTCAGTAGTGTAACAAACAGACATGAAAAATTCTTCTTTGGAGAAAAAAAATATCCAAAAAAATATAAGTGGCTGCAACAACCAAACCAGAATGACTCAAATTATAAATACCTCATTCATTCATTAGTGCTTTTATTCATTCCATGCTCTTAAAGCACTGATATATTCATGAAGCAATCAAGATCTCTTTTAGAGACTTCAGCATTGTTTAGAAGGAACAATACATTCTGCGTCCTCTCATTGCTGTGCTTGGGCTGTATGACAGAATCTGGGATCAGAGCCATCGGGCAAGGCCATCCTACCACACAGAGACGTCCACTGCTCAGTTTGAGTCTCAGTTTGCTCAATGCAAATCCAGTGAAGCATCACAATTAACATCCACAGTCTTTGCTACTAAATGCTACGTCTGTTTATCTGTCCTATTTAGTGCATCATTAGTAACCAGTTGTCACAAGCAGCACTTCAATTCCATTATCAATCCTGACTTTGATCTGATTGGACGGAACAGTACACAGATCTTCCACCACTGGCTGACTGGCTGTTTCTTTGCTCAACATCACTTTTTCATTTCCTTAAGAGTCGGTCACACTGAAGACTTTGGCCCAACAGATGCTGTCCAAACAAGTGTTCAGTATAATGTAATGAAAACATTCATCAAACTGTAGCAGTATTCCACGGTGAAGGTGGTCTCCATGGTGATGAGTCATTTTTAGTGCCATTTATCAACGAAAAGGTTGTTATAATTGAGAATCACAAAGGTAACAGTCCAGTCAAAGCTGTGATAAGCAGGAAAACAGAATCCCAGGTCCTAAAAGTAGAAGCTGAGCTGTGGGTTCTTCTCTGAGCAAACACTGCATTAGTGTGATTGGTTGGCAGCTCTACATTACAAACCATCCCCTCACAGCAAGACACACACTCCTGCAAGACACAACCAGAAGGGAGCTGATATAAATGCTGATGGTGATCAATATATGTGTATATGGTGCTGTGTATAAGTAAAAAATTGCTGTGTTAGATGTATTTTATTTTGTGTTAGAGTTTAGTGAGTATGTGAGACTGTTTCAAATTAAAACAGTATCAAACAGTATTAAAAAAAAAGTTGAAATATTACAAAACCTAAAAGAGGGCAGAAAATGGAACTTCATATGTGTGTGTGTGTGTGTCTTCCAGTGTACACACAGCTTAATAGTGCAGTACTGCTGTATGTGAGTGTGTATGTGGATTCTTACCATGTGTTGTGTATTTTTGTGATGTCTACAGCCTGCTAATCGACATTCTTCATGCGCTGCACATTTTTTGGTAACAAACTTTGTCTTCCCATGATGGCTGAAGTGATGTATTGTCATACAGTACTGGGTATCTACAGATGAAGAGATATTAGGATATTGACTAAGGTACTGAAACTTTTTTAAATTAATATGTGATTTGCTTAATGGAAGGTTCGAATTAAATCCAAAGATCTACTGTAACAAGAAAAGCGGTTTTGAAAAACCACTGGTTTTAAATGACTTTAAAAAGGTTTGTAATGATACATTCTGTGTTTGCGGTAAAGAAACACTCACTCTGAGGGCACCACACATCCTCTGCCCAGCGGTTACAGCTGTAGTTGTCTGTGGCTTGTTCACATGTGAAGCATTTGAAACTCTGGGGGTACGGGGTCGCTGTGCACACATGAACACTAGCTGTAAATTCACTGGAAGTTACTGTAACAGCTTTTATTTAAACATTATTGCAAAAAACTGTACAATACCTAATGCATTAGGTTACTGGCTAATGTTCATTAAAATGAAACACTCTTACCTTCCACAGCAGGTATAACATTGTAGAAGTCAATGTCACTTGTCACCATATGAACTAGAAGCTGGATGAGAACAGAGAGTAAGGCCAGACCTGTTGCCATGTTTACAAGACTGATAGTGACACCTAAAAATAAACAGTAAAAGATAAGTTAAAGATTTCCTGTACTTGTTTAAAGACACAGAGCCTCCTGTTTCAATAACTGTCAGACCTGACAAACAGTTTCTTTACTACATGAGATATAAGGACACATTAAGAAATTATGGTTTTAGAAATTTTGGATTTATTTTGATTAGGTATGTAGAATATAACGGTTGCTTATCTGAAACTTAATTATAATGTATTGTACAATGCTTACAGCTTGTAAAACATTATTCATATTCTCAGAAACAAAACTCCTCAATACTGATCAGAATTGTTAAGATAGAATAACACATCTGTCCATTTTATTATAACAAAGACTTCTTTAACAAAGTTCAGAATATCATCACAACCTACTGAATGAATTCTAATGACCCAAACTGCATCAAATCATATATTACTCAATAAATTTGATGCACTAATATGTATAACTGTAAAAGGCCCTTCTTTATTTTTAAGCATATAATTTCATACAGTGAGCCAGGCAGATGACACCCATCATGTACAACTGATGACAACAGACTGAATCCACAAGTTTGCTGACGTCTGTAGTTGAAATGTTTTCTGCTAAAAACACTCTCTCACCTGCCTCTGGCATTTTAAGAAGCAGTAATGCACGATGACATCAAAGGTTAATCATTAAGGCTGAACAAACAGTCTTAAAGCACCTTAACATGCTCTAGTGCTTGTTTCAATCAGTGTTTATTTACTCTGTAGTATTGACATTTATTTCCCATCTTACTGTGTGTGAACTGAGATGGATCACAGCTACAAGCTTGTATAACTAACTAATTTTCTATCTGAACAAGCACATCTGAATTAGTTAAACAGTCTTTAAAGAGACCCACAAATCTGAAAAATAAACAAGGTCTCTTTTCATTTTCCCTAGACAAATGCAAATTTCTTGTGCTCCCACTATTGCTCTAAAGACTTCAAAAAGACTGTCAGGCTCTGGAGTATTTAACATCATATCTAACAGTTGTCTACAGGATATAAATACTTCATCTCAAATACAGCATGCGGTTTTAAGCAAACAGATGAATGTCATTAATCTTGTGTCAGTGACCCGCTGTGTCTGAGGGTCTCTGGAGATCACACATATATAATGACTGACACTACAACAGCAATGAGCTGCACTGACCCAGAGGTTAGAACACACACAGGGGCCTGTAGTCTGAAGTCTTTCAGCTCCTAACACAAGTGCTCTCAGGTCATATACCAGCTCGTGAACATGTAGAGACTTAAAAGCAGTTCATTAAGAGTGAAGAGCGTAAAATGCTTATTTGCATCCAACTCCGTGTAGAATATATACATCCCACACATACATAAACTACTCATTGTTACACAGGTGCAGATTATTTTAAATTTGGTAGCCTTTGACATTTTGACCAGTCGGAAATTTAAATGCATTCTCTGAAGGTAATTGTATTTCGGTGAAACGAATTCAATGTAAATGAGCTCCAGAGGCCAGTTGCTGTCTGACTGGTTTGAAAAGCAAACAAGAGGCCTTTCATTGCTTCAGTGATCTGTAAAGCCACCTGAATAACCAACATTTTACAGTGGTTTAACATAGTAACTTCTTTCTTTTAAAACAAATCTGTGAGAGCCTGACTTTTTATTAATACATATTTCTTATTTTACAATGCCTGACGCTTGCTGATATTTGGTAAAAGAGACAAAAGTATGCTTAAACCTGTATTTTAATGTTTAATCTTTATATATTTACAAACAAACAATCTAAAATCTGATATAATACAATACAAAATAACGAAATAATATTCAGACAGAAGATGATAAGCACCCATGACTTTTTCACAGATGAGCTACGTTGAATTTGAAATTGAGAATATAAAGGAAACAAAGACTTACCTTCTGTCTGTAAAACAGAAACCATTTACATGCAAAATAGTTACTTGCAGTTACTTGCAGTTACTTGCAGACAGATACCCCAAGTTAATGTGCACTTACAAACCTCCTGACTGAGACTTTCAAAATAAAAGGACAGATAAAGCTTGGAAGTCATTTTCCATTTCAGCTCTCTCCCACAACAAGAGCAAAAAAAAAATCACAGACCCCAACCTCCTGACAACCCCCGCTTTTGATTGGACAGCAGGTGCAGCTTGGGGGCGGAGCCTCTAGCCATTGTGTGAAGTCAACAGTGTGGTGTCAAGCCAGTCTAGCCTAAGTAATTACCATTCACACAAACACGCTCAGCACTGCCCCCTAAAACACACCCCATCCTCATAACCGAAGACCGAAAGCCTCCCTGCCTAAAAAACAGCACTCTGCTAGATTGCATGTGGGTCCTGTACACACTATCATGAGTAAAAGATATATTGATTTATCTGATACAGAGCAGAGATCAATACTAAAAATCCACTAAGAATATGAGGGTGCTTGAGGGTCTTTGAGGGGCTGCAAAGTCAGATGCTTTATTACCTCAAAATCTCTAGTCGTTAAATCCAACCTATTCACACAGTTTCAGGGGATCCTCTGTGACAATGCCTACAAACCAACAATACATTTTATTTTAAACATCAATAAGGTCACCTGTAAAACAACAAATTAGCAAGAGAATGACACTGATGTACAGGAAGCAGTCTGAGCCACCTAGCAAAACCACCTAGGTAGACTATAAGAAAACATTTAACGTGCATAAAGCAACCAACCGCATATATAGT
>JAZGTK010008487.1:0-18239 GCA_036877625.1 Ambastaia sidthimunki
AATTGTGATAACATATATAAATATAGTAATTGTTGGGTAGATTAAGGGGGCGACACAGCTCACCCCTGACACATCTTACCCCACTCTCCATTGTTGCAATTGAAGCTCTTTATTATTGTCTAAACACATTGCAATGTAGAGCTCTGAGAAGTGGTTTAGGCCACTTTTCCACCCCTCAAACTTCCTTCTGCGTACGGGCACGTTTTCCCTCTCTGGTTGACTTTGGTTGTTGGGGACACAAAGAAGTCTTGTGCTGTGTTTCACGATGACAACCTCACTTGCTTCATTTTGAATCATCTTGGAAATCAGTGACCTTTTCATTTTGGTCTGTATTTGTGCGCATCCATCTCTTGGGATTATCTCTATACAGATTGCTTGTGTGCACATGTGTACGAGCATGATGGGAGGGAGATGGAATTGGAGCATTATTTTAGCTTGTTATCATTCTAATGGTATTGGGGGAAGTGCTGTAGGACAAAACAAGATCAATGTGTATTAATGTCCCCTTAGAGATCTGGGGACAACAACAGTACCAAAATCATTTTGTCTCTTTCACATGTTTTCACTAAGAGGGAATGAAAAGTGTTCTCCTTTTCGTACATGGAAAGGAAACACGAGACCAGTGGATAATCTCATAAATATGTGTTGCATTTCATGCCCAATTCTCAGGCTTATAGAGAGAGTGAGTGAGAGCAGAGAAGCAGTTAGAGAGAGAGAGGGTCTTTGTTTCAGGCTTGGCTGACAGGAAGTGGTGGCAGAGGGACAGTCAGAGACACTCATCCCTGGGAATAAGGAATGCTGGAAAACTCGGTATCCCATTTTGATCAGCCCTCGCTGATGGATCGGTTGGAGAAAGGCAAATAGGGATAAGACTGACCCCTGATGACAGCCAACCAATTTTGATGTCTATTTAACTGTTACTGCGGTGTGTCTGTTTTGAGCTGACAGTTTTGAGCAGCATGGGAAAATGACCTTTAACCTGAGCAAAGATTCAGAGAAACAAGGATATACTGAGATAGAGATAGAATGGGTTGCCCAGAATGGGTTGCCTTTCACACAATAGGTTACATATTCACAAGACATTACAGCTTTTAGGGGGTAAAGAGGGGCTGATAGACTCTCAGAGGCTGGTTTTACTGGTGGTTTAACAAGATAAAGCTTTCATTAAAACTGGAACGCAGGGCAGAGGACACTGTCTTGTTTCCGTAGTTGAAGAGTGAGTTTTCTTGTTTGTCTGTAGCAGTGGCTGTGATTAATGCTCCTGCTGTCCACTTTAAGCAGGAGCCTTTGAGAATAAACACTGAGAAAAACAGAGAGTAGGAGACAAATGTCTGCTCAGAAAAAGAAGAATTTATGTTAGGGCAATTTTCTTCTTTTCTCCCATTTCCTAAAACAGTGAGGTTTTGAAATGAAGCACCAGGCAGCTAAGCTTGCAAAAATCAAATATGTCTACCAACAAAACAGCGGGATTTCATCAGAAAATGATTAATTCCAAAATGCTGAACCATGTGCAAAGTGTTTCATCAATGCAGCATCCAGTTCCATATTGAATGTAACCCTAAACTCAAAGGCCCCAAGCCGTCCTCCATGTTTATAATGCATTAGTGGAACAAACTCTTCACTGTACTCTATTTACAAATCCCAGCAGGTCATGGATTAGTTGCAGATGTGGCTATGAAACTGCCCTGACCAAATTCATACCAAAGTAATAAACGTTATGTTGGTGTAAGGTCTTTTTTCAACTCTTTTTGTTTGAACTAATTTTGAAGGGGTGAAGAAAATGAGAACATATTGCTCACTGTTTGGAACATGAGGTTTGGTACATTTATGTTCCTGAGATTAGCTCTGCATAGCTCTGCGTGTAAAAGAAAGATTATTAACAATTTACACTTACTAGGCTAAAAGCTTTAACCAACATTTATGTATCTTGTGTTAGGAGAATTTGCCATCAAACACTGCAATTATTGCTTTTCACTTCAGTTCACACCAACACAGTCTCTCTTCATTTAACTGATTTGGATGAGCACTCAGAACCTCTTAGACTGAGCAACCTGAATTGATTTTTTCAACCAACATCATGTAGTGAGGGAGGCATTTCAACAAACAAATGTACTGCTCTTGTCACCGAGTCAGATCCTTGGAAACACATCTTCATTTACAATGATGTTAGAACAACGGTGCTGTTTACAAATATAAGAGTGACAGAAGCAGAATACCAAAACCAGAGCGAAAGTCTGGCGTCTTTATACACAAATGACACTTGCGTCACTGGTGTGTTTTATTTTCGCTCTGTTCCCTCTTACACATGATCAGAGAGACAAGTGGCCTGCCTTGGCAGGTTAATGGACAATGGAGACTGTGTCTGGGGTGCAGGAAGACCTTCTCCAGCAGCCATCAGTCGGCCCATTGTTGATCTCTTGGATGCATTAGGATCATACCAACCCTCACTCAGTCTGAGAGGAGAGAACAGTAAATGCATTTAACTTCCGACAGAACACTGGACATGTCAGTCAAGCACCTCCGCCACCACCACTTACTTCCTGTCCCTTTTTCCAGACAAATAAATAAACTAAGAAAGGAAGGGCAATGGGCCTTTCTCAAATACAAGCACTCTTTAAACAGTGGAGGACAGACAATGAATGTCAGTAAAAGAAGAAAACATAAATTAGAGGTTGTTTAACGTGGAGAATTTGTAAATGAGTCTGTTATAAGTCTGGGTCTAAGTCTGTAATAACATTTAATAGAAGAAAAGTTTTAACTGTCTTTTAACAGGCCTTAACTGTAAATTATGTGAGCAACAAGATAAGATTATTAATAAGATTTGCTCTGGTTGATCAGCTCACAGGTATACAGGCGTGATTAATCGCTGTTTACAACTGGTAGTCCCACGTGTTTTGCGAGCATCTGTGATTAGATTTCATGGGGGTCTCAAGACAATGTCAACACAGATTAGCATTTACTCTACAAATGCAATATGGTCACGTGCATTTTCAGCTTCTTTCAAATGTGGTTTGAGTAATCAAATCACAAAATATTTTGGACCATGGTTACAGCTGCGTTTAGCTCTGTCCATTTCAGTATTATTGATCGACTGAAATGGATGATAACAATAGATGCAGCAGGGGTCTATGTTCAATGCCTTTGGCCTTTTTGTTATGCAGGTATTATATCAACAAAGCTATGTTGTTCTCTAAAGATAAGGGTGTTTTGGTATTTAAGAGACATCTTGACTGAATGCTTCAACATGGCAAAGGTAGAAGGCCAAGACTCAAATAAACTTGAGAGTGAGGTTTTGCTGGAAGAGTTCTGCGATCTAATCCCACTCTGACCCAAACTCTACCTCCTCCCCCTTTCCTCCCGGGACCCAAATTCAGACCCGCATTCCTCTCTCTAATGCACTGCTTAGTCAGTGAGCAAAATATGAAGCATACAGGACTCAGACCAACACTGATGAGAACATAAGTCATGTCCTGCTGGACCCTAGCTTTAGGCAAAGGTTTACACTAATGTGTGATTTACAATGAGCGCACTGTCCTATTTCAGATAGCAGACAAGCCTGATCCTTGGACAGCGCTTGGGGGAAATGTCGGCCCACGCTGTTAAATACAAAGTCACATTTGAGTGTGGCCGGTCAAAAGTCCCTTGTGGTTTGTATCCACATCCTGAAGTGGAGACAGTGATTTACACAGCATGTCTATCAGTCGTTTGGGACTGGCGGTTAGTCTGTGTTATGCTGATGATAGGCATGCTGTGTACAGCATTATGCTATAAATAGATCTTTAAAGTGAAATGGCTGTGCTGCAGCTCATATATATCTGTCTCCTGTTATACAGCCACAAAATGACCTGCCACCAAAATGGAAATTGTCCTATGTTCCACCTCACCAAAAGGTAAGGTCACCTTATAGGCTTGTTTTCAGAAATCTGTAAGTGATTTTGTGCTGTACTACAGATTGCCAGCTACTTTCCTCCAGCCATAACGCATTATGTTTTTGAGCAGCTTATATTTTCAGGTGATTTATCTTTAAAGATTTGGCCATTTTCCTCTGCATCAAATTCCTGCTGTCAGAGAGAGAGAGAGAGAGAGAGAGAGAGAGATCAGATCAGAGAGAGTAGAAGAATGCTGGGGAATAAAATGTTGTGGCATAAATAATGCTCAAAATTTATATCCTCTGCTTCTAAGGAGCCACAGACTACTTAGTGAGATCTGGATACTAGCAAAAGTCTCATTCAATGCTCATTTTCAAACATCTTCACACACTTTTGTGGTTTTCTTTTTTTGGAAAATAACCCACTCAGATTCATAATGCTTTTCTGAGGCATTGTTTATTAGGAAGGCAGATTTTATTTAAGACACCTGTCAGAGGGATGGGTGCTTTTAACTCTGTTCTGACCTGGTTTGCCATTCAAATTCCTGTGAATGAGATGGTTTATGATGCCTCCAGCCCACCCTAATTGTTTCAGCAGCAGACATCAGCTAGATTATCTTACTGATGCAGTTACAGAATACCAGGAGTGGTCCACAAGCTGAACTTAACACCAGAACCATTGTTATGTAGGGTAAGGCAAACCTCTTTATTGTACAGGCAAAGCGGGAAGGTGGTGAAGGTCTTTCAGCTTTCTCCAGCTGGGTGGACCTGGAGTTGACTGCAAGGGCTTGAGACCCAAGCACTATGACACCAGAGACACCATAGGCTCATAATGCCATTGTTGTAAACCTGATTGTTTACATTTGTGTGTGAGAAAGAGAAGGGCCCCTAGTTCATGGGTCATATTAAAAATTGTTGTTGATCAAAGCCAATCGTGGTAAGTCCATTCAAACTCCAAATGAACTTTAAAAGAACCCTGTATATCATGGTTAAAATGTAGTGAGTCCAGCCTACTTTTAAAGCACCTTCTACAGATAATTTACTTTAAACTGAAAACTCATTTACTTCTCAACGTTCTCTATGGGAACAAAAGGTCAAAGATGAACTTTCTCATATGATGAAAATACAAGATTATCACTGACTGTCAAGGTTAGCTGCAATGTTGCTGGATTTGTATATATAAGGTATATTAAAGAAACATTGGGATTTGAACTATGGTCCCCTTGCATGCAAGACAAAAGCTATTATAACAATAGACTAACAAATATTGATAGTTTACGTAACACTAGTTGCTAAAAACTAATATCGTTTATTTCCTTTCAAAACATTCAATAGTACAAGGTTCCTGTACTATTGAATGTTTTCCATAACATTATTTTTGTTAATACATATACTACTTAAACTGTAATATAAAATCCAAAGTGTGATAATGAAACTCCATGCTATAATATTTTACATATTTGACTTTTTGTCATAAGTCAAGACTTTAAAAAGAGAGAAACTAAAACAGGTTAATTTAACTTGGCAACAGGTTAAACCAACCCTTTTAATAACAGCCCACTTCATGTTGGTGAGCAGGGCCAGCCAGCAGTGTCATGGAATGTTTTTAAGTGGCCAGCTTTGATGTCTGGTGTGCGGGAGAGACTGCGCCCTCTACGTGCCCTAACATTTGTGCTTCCAACTTCCTCACACTGAGGCTTCTGTGATAGTCATCGCATAAAAAGCGATAAATACAAAGAGAAACGAATAGAGAAGACGAGTGAGACGGAAAGAGAAAGAACTGTACAGCATTGTAATTAGTTGCACCTGTTTCCTTTAGCGCGGCTCCGGTTTCTCTGTACAAACGCATGTAGATTAGGCATCAAAGTACCTCTCTTCAATGCCCCTTTTGTTGGCAGTTGTCAGGGAAGCAGCCTGCAGAAATGTGTGACCCGAGCAAAGCTCTGGAACTCAAGCCCAGAGAACCCGCAGCCGTGTGTCCTGATCGCAGCGGGAGAGAAAGCTTCCGCAGGCTCACCGTTAGACTTCACTCAGTTCTGTAATGATATGTGGATACATTGTTGCTTTGTTGTGGACTTAAGTGAAGAAAACATGAATGACTTAAGTTGGCCTGCAGGTCAATTGGTAACTTTTATGGAAAACTTTACTAAGTATGCAAGTTAAATTAAAAGTAAATAAAACTTTTTCATAATATTATGATTATTATTGCAATTGATATTGTTGTTATTTTCATGGTGGAGTGTGCATAAAGAATTAATAAATTATTAAAAATTTAGAAGAATAAATTTTATTATTCAGAGTTTTGCTGTTGCAGTTTTACATTTATGAGAGTGAATAACACGCACGCACGCACACAAAGTCTGTAATGTTTTTAGACATTTTTTGTAATTGTATTTGCAACAATAAAAATTCTTAAAATAATACTCTCTAAATAATACTCTTTTTACTTAACATTAATGTACGCAACTTTCGTATAACTTGTAGATTTATAAACTTTTAATTTGTAATAGAATGTCTTACAGCAATGTATTGAAATGCTATACTTAAATATAAAAGTACTATAATTAAATATAAACAAGCATAGTACAATGTAAGATAAAAGAAATAAAATATAAGGCTGAATTCTACTTGAAAATTAAATGCTATAATGTTGCTTTTAAAGTGTGTTTATAAACGTGTTTTAAATTTAATTTAAATGCAAAAGTATATTTAAAGTTTTTACTAACTCTACATTATAAAATGCAACTCTTAAACAAATTATTAGTAAAGAAACAGACATCAGGTAGACAAATAATATACCTTTATCTGCACGGGTGACATTTGGCTGTAAGTTGTAATTGTAAGTTTTAAGGAAGCAGTGACACCTAGTGGCTGATAAGCAAAAGTACTAGAACAGCCGTTATCAATTTAACGAAAAGGTTTCTGTTATACTGTTATACTTTTATCTTTCAAATGGTTACAAAATGTGAGGAGGTTACAGATGTTTTTCAGATCCTATTTTAATGAACGTAGACAATTAATTTGCATGATAACAATATTGTACTTGGCATATGCAGTAAAGTCTGTGCAGGTTTAATCATATGCATGGTTAGGTTTAACATGCTCGCTAGAATAAATTGATTAAGAGAAACCAGAACACACTTTAATGGATTAAATGATTCATCTGTATTATTCATTTTTTCAGATTTTTCACCCGGTCCTCAAACAATCTATTAGTCTAAATTGCAATCAAATGTACCTACACAAACTCCTCCCACTTGTGCTCGGAACAAACAAATCAGCCTTTAAGAAACTCAGTTGCTAATTATAAACACTAGAAACTTGTATTCAATAATAACTTTCATATAATATCATTTGCTAACTTACACAACCAAGTAACTAGCAAAATCAAGAGAGTGCTTTTACTGCTGTTTTTCAGCCAGTGGATTTAGGCCTTTTGTCTTTGTGAAGGTTATCACCTATTATATTGTAGCATGGAGGAAAAGGTTGCAAAAGCATGAAAATATTTCCAGGCAGTTTAAAATTTTTCTCTCAGTCAGCATGAGGTTTTTGTCGAACTGAATAGTAGCAAAGGGGAAAAATCAAAGCATCTAAATAAAGCAACACAAAAAGAGTGGCTCAGGGCTATTGAAACCAATTTGCATGAAGGTTATTTACCTCTAACAGTGGCAGAGTGGGAGAATGTACTGTGTCCAGCAGAGATTGTAATGGCCCACAGCAAGTCAAATATTGTGTTTGCCCATGTTGTACTGTTTTTTCATATGGCTGTTTTATTTTTTTGTTGTGTTTTTTTTTTTATATCGCCCTGGTCTGTAAATAGCTACACAGGACACATAAACTGTAAACTTTTTAGAGCCTTTTGATAAATGAAATATGTTGGGGAATAGCTGGGTCTTCAAAACTATTTATAAACTGAGTTCCAGGTTTATTATTTATAAGTTACTATTTATAAACTGGTACTTTGGGTCTTGTTTCCTTTTTATATCAGTTACTTTTGACATATATCTCACATAAAATGGTTTTGTATTAATCTGCTATTTGTATACAGTTACTACTGGAATTTAAATTTATTTTAATTTTAATTGTTGCTCAGAACAATCATCTGCATTAATTACAGCTGTCAGGTGTTTAGAAAAGTGTTGTAGTGGATTTTTACAGACATATAGTGTTTATGAAGAAAATAATAGAGCCATTAACCAAGAGGCATTATATGATTATATAACTATATACGTAAAATGTTTAAGGGTCAAAATTGATTTATAGTTTAGCCAAAAGTATTTAAAGCTACATAACATGCTAAAAGGCAAAACCTGAAGGACCATAACTTACTATTTCACACTTGCAAGAAAAATGCATTTAACAGAAAATGTGTTTGTTTAGATATATTTGAAAAACCATGTGATTCTAATAACAAAAACAATGTGTTTTTATTCATTACAAATAAAAATGATTAAACATGCTGACTAAATGAAAAATGTATATTTTACAAGTACAGCTGTAAGGCCTCATACTGTGACCATACAGCTGTGCAGAAGTACAATCACAGCATTGACAGCAATGAAAAGTCACGGAAGAATAGGGACCAGTGGGGTAAATAATTTCCCCCATTATCTACTCTGCAAAGCTCATCACTAAGTCTGAACAATAGGCACAGTTAAACTGCTGATTGCATCTCTCATTGCCTGCTAGGTCCTTTACCTCCCTGAATTCTACATAATGGAGAACAAGGAAGACAGAGAAAGGATTGTAGACTCATTTCCAAAGTCAAACATTCATAATATAACAATCTAATTCAAAGTCAAAGGCCACATCGAGAATAAGACTTTATTAGAATAATAGAGGAAGACTGTTTTCATGTTTTTCCATGTTTCCATCCTTCAGTGTTTAGAAATAATTCAAATCAGACCAATTGGATAGAAAGAATGGTATGACCAAAGACTTAATCATAGAAGTCAAACAAATTGCACATAATGATGTTTATATTGAAGGTCTTTATGTGGTTAGTTTTAATTTCCTTCCCGGTGAGCAATCCGATTTTTCCAGTACCTGTGTCATTTGCCTTGCATAGTAAGTCAGACCACGTCCTACATTTTTAGCTTTTGTAATAATCTTTCCACATCATGAGAACAACTCTCTTAATTGCTATTTTTAGCTTGCATAGTCAAGGAAGCCTAAACGCCCCCAAAACGGAAATTATGTGCTTGTTTGCTTGGCTCTCTATTGACTTTGAAGTTGTTTTAGTCAGCCCTCYTCCCAATTTAGATCACCGCATTTCCATCAGACGAAGGCGTTCACGTAGCAAGCAAAATAAACCCCTTTAGCCATGTGCTAAAGGTTCTGCCTTCTGTCCTGAAAAGCAGGGGATCAGTGTCATTCTGGCTTGCTCTGTTTGTTTTATGGAGCACCTATTTTAACATACTGTGGCCAGTTTCACTCCACGGTTCAGTGGTCTCCTATGATCTGCCCAGAAAAATCAGCATTTTGTCCAAACTCCACTAGGTTATGGTTGTCAACGCCAGCAAGCCTTCATTAGTTAAATGAGGTCATTATTTTGACTCTGATTTTGGGCTTATTTTTACAGAGACACACAGTACTAGTCTTTTTGGTGGTGGTGACTTTTATTTAAGTCGAGAAGTAGAGTAGTAGCCCTGTAAGCAGGCCTACAGTAAATCCTACACTTTAAAACCTAAAGAGTGTGCTCATTTAAACCTATTTTTAAAGCCAGCCGTACACACACACCTCCTGCTGTAATTTTACAAATAGGGCAGTTTAATATGCCAGTTACTACATGGGGCCCTTTGAAAGACTTTGTGACTGATGTGTAAATCGGTCATTTTGGTAAAAGCTTTTTGAAGACATCATGATAGAAAAGTCTTCTTAGAAACGGCAAAGTTATTCTCTGGAAAGAAGGCCACATCACCAGGCCACCATTTGCACTGAGGGACTTATAAAGTACCGTGTCATTTATGCAAGAGAACAGAGAGAGGACCACAAATTGCCGGGACTAAAGTAAAGAGCTTTATTTATAGCTGCCACAAAGCTGAAAGCCGGCATGGCTCTAATAGAGCAATCTGTATTCTTAATGGTAATGCCCCATTTGTTTGGTCCATTTGGCTCAGTACAGGTGCATTAATGTGGCTTGTTGAACAGTTCCAGCTGAGCTCATTTGAAAACAGGGACAGGATTGCTGAACATAATCCTCCCTCTAGTGGATGGAGGGAGAATTACCAAAAGTAATAACAGACTTTGGTAGGTACACATAAAACATTCTGGACTGTTTCAGCCCTTTTATCAGTATAGACAAACCCAATGGTTGGGTTAAATGGACCTATATAAAAATCTAAATTAATTTTACCCATTAGTTGGGTTTGTCCAAATTTTAATCAACCATGGGTTAAAAGAATCCAGGATATTGAACTCTAAAAGGATCTAAACCCAGATCAGGCAGTTAATCAGAGAGACTGAAAACAAACACACCTTTCATTTTCGCATATTTTGTTTTTATTAAAATTAGCATAAACCATGAAATTGGAAACAGGAGTGGGGGCATTCTACATATTTTGCCATTTTCATGATTTAGGCATTTAGGCCTATTTGTTTAAACCTCATAATATATAATTTAATGATCAGTAAGTCAAATAACTAAGTAATTTATTAAGAAATGTTATGTATCCTAAAAATCAGTATAATGATAATTCTTAGACCAAATCTTTCTGGGATGACATAAAAACAAACAAGTGACAGCAGTGGTACAACAACAAAACACGGAGAACTTATGTGCTCTTAATTAACCTTCCTCATGCAAATCCATACATGGTACAGAATCTTTAATGGAAAGTAATTATCAGCTTGTATTCATCTGCCTAATGAAACAATGCTTTGAATAAAGATAATCAAGTTCTTTGTGATATTGGTTGTGTGCTATCTCTCTTTGTGGATGGAGGCTTTATGTGACAGTGTTAACTGATCCCATTGGACAATCTTACTCTCCGCCCATTTTTATTTCCTACCACAGCACCCTAGTTTCCTTTTACTCTTTGTTTCAGGTTTACTAGGGATTAGTCAAGATGGAGCAATTGCATCTACAATTTACACTACTACAGAAGTAAAATAAAAGCAAAAAGTTTTAGAGACTGGGCAAATTATTATACTACGTTTAACATTAAAATTACATTTGATTAAACTCAGGAAGATGGATGAAAGATTGCACTGAACGTTTTTACACCTCCACTCCACTGCCTGTTAGTGTGACAGACTTGACAATGAGTTGGCAGGGTGAGTTTGGCAGTGTCCTCCTGAAAAAACAGAACAAGTCTGCTCCTATTTACAGCTTCCATCAGCCTGCTGTCACTGCACTTGATGTGCTGTCCAAACCGAAAGCAGGAAATCTAGTCTAGTAAAGGTAAAACTGCTTGTTCCAGTTTGTTAAGACTTACAGGCAGTTACAGTTGGTTAAGACAAGGGGCAGTTGTGGTCTACTGGTTAAGGAGTTGGGCTTGTAATCAGTAGGTTGCTGGTTCGATTCCAGCGCTGGCAGGTAGCAACTGAGGTGCCCTTGAGCAAGACATCTAACCCCCGATTGCTCCCCGGGCGCTGCAGGGATAGCTGCCCACTGCTCCGGGTGTGTGTGTGTGTTCACTCCTCATGAAGGATGGGTTAAATGCAGAGGTCACATTTCGGTTATAGGTAACCATAACTGACAAATACATGTCACTTTCAGTTAGGGCATTTGGAACCTTTCACTGAACTGAATGTCTATAACTGTTGACTGTGTTATTGGTGAACAAGAGTTTATGCCGTAATGTGTCAATAATCATTAAGAAATAACACGGTCTCACAGACAGTAATGTTTATTTGAAAGGCTTTGAGACAATATATAACTAAAAAAGAAAGGAATCAAATGAATAAAATAAAAACAAGCAAATACAAAATAAAGCTGAGTGGGTTCAAAAAAAGTCTAAAATACCTAGACATTAAATTATTTGGAAAAATTGCTAAAACCAGGATGTAATGAATCGTTTATTATGAAGGCACTACAGAGTGTACTGATGATTTGAGCCTAATTGTTTCATTCAAAACAACCCTGTGACCTAAAAGACCTTTATAGGTATAGTCAGATCTCCCTCTCATGTCTGCCAGTACAGCAAAAGTATTACAGTAAAAATCAGGCTAAGAAAATCCTTAGAGGTCTAATCATGAGTGCTAAGAGGGCAGCAGTCTGTTGAGACTAAGTTACCTTGAGCATGTTTTGCGCTACAAGATGATACCAGTAGTTACTGCGCAAGAAACCCGTTTTGGACCAATCAGGTCAAGTTATTAGCACATATTAGCACATCTGCCTCACACTTTACACTTCCTGTCCATTGCACTGTTATAATCTGGCATTTTAATCTGTAAGGCTTAAAAAAAAGAAAAAGTATTTACCAAAAAGATGTATATTTTCTTATTTGCTAAGTTTACATTATGAAATTTTATGACTTGATTTTTTTTTTTTTACAACCATTTGGTCCAATTACATAAAATATATATGCAAATACAATTTATACATGAAATCTATTTAAACACTTTTCCTCTGGCTACAATACTTTTACTAAAGTCTGTAAACACTGTTCATGGTATAGTAAAAATGAATGTACACAATGCAGAAAGTGTTACGAATTTACAAAACCACCATTAGTAGTAAAATAAAGAGTTGCTCCTAATGTACCAAATGTCTGGTACAAAAAGCAGTACCTATTTGACCCTGTTCAAAATGTAACATTAACAACAATAACTGATGGTTTAGACATTTTCCTCAGGAAGGCATGATAAACTGCGAAACCACTCATTTTTATTTTATTTTCAAGTTATTGTCAAAGGTTTCTTTGTGATATGAAAGTCCATAAAAAGTTGATGAACTCAAATTGGCTTAACGCCGTGTCAGTCAGCAGGACATGAGGTTGTGTAGTCTCCCAAAACACACCAGAAGCTCAGAGAGGGACACTGTCCAAACCCTCTGTCCCTGTAGGGGGACGTACAGCCATTTGTGTCCATATACAAGACATTTCACATCTTCTTTGCCGAGTGCACGACAGAACAGTATATAAAACGGGGCAAACGTCGCATTTATAATGCGCTTTGAGTTGCATTGCTGTAACTTTAGTTTACTTTTGGATAGATCTTCTCATAAAAGAAGTTCTGAGCCAGCAGGTAGAGCTCTCCATCTTTTTCCCTGACGCTGTGAGCACGCATAAACTGAAACTGCTCCAGTGCAAATTCGTAGAACTCATTCTCCATCTTCCATATGTTGGACTGCTGCAGCTTTGTGATGGACTCTTTAGTGGGAGGTTTCTTCTCACTAGTTTTCCTCAAGTGGGACTTCTTACCTGCAAATCAAGAACATATGATAATACAGTTGTTAACTTACTGGTTATACAATGTACTAAATAGTAACTTTATTCATATATGAACTTCATATACATATAAATATACATGTTTTGCGCTATAAGATGATACAAGTTGTTAATGCTCAAGAATGAATGTATATATATGTGTGTGTGTGTGTGTGTGTGTGTGTGTATATATGTATATGTAATAAGCCTATAAGGCCAGAAATCATAACTCTGTAATGCACTTGTGCCCAAATAACTTTAAATGAAATGATTGCACTGGGCAAATTAATATTTCTCTACTTTTATTCATGTTATTTTAGCTTATTTTTTACAGTATGTACCTATGTACACCAAGTACCTGTGCGGTAGAGATCAGTAGCTCCTTTGAAGAAACGTGGCAGTGCTGCCTCAAGCATCATGATAAAATCTTCCAGCTCCTCTGTCACTCCCACCAGAAGATACTCGTTCACCAGATTATACTTGGCCTGTTCTAGAGCCCATCTACTGCCAACGTTCCTGCACACACAAACAAGAACATTTCCATCGCCTGCATGGTTTGAAGAACAAATCAATACAAGTAACTTAAACCCAATCAATTTGTCTGATGAGAGAGATCATTGTGTTGAGTGAATGACAGAGTAACGGGTGGCAGAGCGAGTCAGGTGACCCACCAGCACTCAGAGTAATGGCCGCAGAAGAACGGGATCTGTAACCAAAGCTTCTCAGGAGCGCAATCAGAACCACCTGACGACACGCACTCGTCAAACGTCTGAAACAAAACGTCAAAAGTTTACGCGCACATCTCAGGGTCAATATGGTGTGAACAAATTTTGTTTAAAAAAAAAGCTTTTCAAATTGGTTTAATAAAACACAAGGCAAGCTTATTTACATAGCACATTTCATACACAATGGTAGTTCAAAGCGCTTTACATAAAGCATAAAGAAATTCCTATGCATTTATTTTGTTCATTTGGATTAGGAATACCACGCATAAGAAATAAAACTAACAATAAAATTAAGATTAAGCTTAAAATTTTACAAAATATAAAATGTATTAAAAGGGCAGTTGCTTTAACTTTAAAATGATCATTAAATACAACACCTTTTTGTCCCCCTGCTTTCTTCGTCTAAGACCTGGTCGGTAATCATCTCCAAACCGGAGAAAGTAATAGTAAGACACCAGCCTCTCGATGGGATCTCGCACAATGTTGATATAAACTGGTTTCCCCTTGATTCCAAACCTATTTGTGAAAAAAGGTTTTAAAATAATTAAATAAATGCTTTTATTTTTTTATAAAAGCTTGACGGAGTTTACTTGCTTGACGGAGCCACAGAAATCAAACTTTGTTTAAAATTAATGTTACAGATATGATTGACATAGACACAATACATAATCTTAAATATTTATTTTATTTTACGTCATAACATTCCTTTATTCTAAATTTCTCACCTTTAGTTGTTTCCAGGTTTAAAATTAAAAATTCAAGCTTTTAGAAATCAAACTAATTTTTATATCTATTATAGTAATCTATTAAATAAAACAAATATCTGGACTCAGTTTTATCTCTCCGATTGGTAGGGTTGCATTGATTATCATAATCTATGATAATCAATATGTGTTCTTTAGTTTTAATATACTGAAAAGGAAAAGCATGAAAATGAAGGCATGTACCTTTTCCTACCACTAGAGTGCAGCACTAATTCAGTAACTGACTGATGGACTACAGTATTTAAGCAGACAGATTGTTTTATACAGTCTTCTGTCCCTAAAGAATAGCTGTATTTTCCATAGTAACTGACAGACAAAGTATAGACTCACTTTGTGAAGTCCAGGTAGGCGATATGGCCGTGGTAGAAACCTGGTTTCATTTCTCGCCAGGATGTCACATTCCTTACAAACCTCATCTGTAAGCACAAGATTACATCCGATTTGTTTTCCATCATCTAAACATCAGCAACATCCAAATATCAAACAACAATCTAATGCTACAGATATATGTTATGGACTGCTGAATAAACCAGCCAAGTGACTATTTAATGAAAACCAGACACAATCGCATTTTAGTGATGTTTCTTCAAATATCCTCCCCTCAGTCCCACAGCTGAAACCCCCTGGGAGGCAGAGGTTGTACCATCTGCAACGTTGACAGGTAGGCTGGATATTACCTTTGCAAAAAGCGGCCACAAATAACACCTTCTCTTCCTCTGCGGTTTATTTTCTGGGTGGCAATGACATGAATATAAATTCAAACATACACACAGAACAGCACTTGATCACAGACATACAGCCACATGCTGAGCTGGGAATAATGTTCAGTGACATTGAAATCAAAGCAGAATGTTTTTCATGGTAGTGGCAACTATTGCTCGTTCAGCTCAAAATATAAAACACCTGCATGTATTAAGATTCAGAATTGTGTTGTGTTGTCTAACAACTTACATAATGCATATAATACACACTAAGATTGTGCAAAACTGCATACTTTCAAGTGCACTCAGTATAATTGTTTCTGTATTAAAATGGTTTTACACGTAAAAGTATGTTAGTGTACTCAAAGTCCAAAATGACAGCCTGTGAAAACTTTTTACGTACATAAAGAACATCTAAACAACTCAAAACTGTTATCACGCAGACTGTTAACAAGCAAATCACAACATACATCAGATTTACTACACTCTAGCTACGATATCAAAATTACTATTACTAAACTAAAATTGTTTAGCAAACAATTATTAAACAATTATTGGTGGTTGGACAACCAGTCAATCATTACACATGACACACTTTGCTGTCATCCTCATTGTCTGCTCATTTTTTGCTGAACACACAAAAGCACAGTGGCAGTGTGAATATTGACAGTAGGCTATGTTAATATCAGTATAATGAAGGTGGAGTCACAGACGATACAGCTTATTAGGAAGCATGATGTGCTGACATTACGTGGCCTGTCACCATGAGAATTAAACACCAAGACCTTTACACTGTCATCAGTAGAGACAGCCTACACCTCTGCACTCAGTCCAAACTTGCACAATGGGTTTCTTTTAAGAGTGGCTGTGAGACATGCATGCCAGCTGGCATATTCACTGCAGCAGAGGCTATATATGGCAATTCTATTCATTTTTATCTTGTCTAAGCATATTTATAATCGAGTGGCCTTGTTTTAAACTCTGACAGTCTGTGGGCATACTTAAAAAACAGTTTTTGCATTTCCATGTATTCCAGAAATATAAGGATTATATAAATTTAAACACTGTGTCTTGGCACAGTGTGCATTTCACAAAAGAGTTTTAAAAAATATGAAATTTAACCTTTAAGTATTTATAGAACATTCAAATTAAAAGGTTTAGGACATACACATTTTGAACAGTTTATTTTCAAGATGATAACTGAAGACTCACTTCTCTAAATTAAAATTAATTAAAATAAATTAGCCATAATTAAATTTTGTTTTAATTTAATTAAACTACTAAATTAAATAAAATAAAGTGAAATGCAATAAAGTGGTCATGTTACAAAGTAGCTTACAACTGATATGCAACATACTGTATTGTTGCATGAAGTTACATAAGTTACTTTTGGTACAGAGACTAGATGCTAGATCAGATGGCTCATTTCAATACGATCTCAAGCCCATGGACAAATGTTGGGTGACGGGCATGTTACCTGGTCCTGCAGTGACATGACCGGGTTGTTCTTGGTGGTGTTGATGTGGAGAACGTGGAAGTGGTTCTTTCCGCACAGGTCATATGCAATGTTGGTGAAGGAGGTGCTGGCAGTCTTGGGCACACGGTTATAGATGATGATCAGGTCCTCAATCTCGGGCATCACTGGAGAGTCCCGCAGACTGTCCCGCGTTTGTCTCTGCTCCACCTCTCGCACCTCGTGTCTGGCCATGGTGCGCTCTGCAGGAGAGAGTAGAAAAATCATATTTACATTTACAGTCATCCTTTAAACAAAGTGACTAATGTAAAAATGAGTTAATTGTGTTTGAAAAAACAAATAAGCACAAATTATAAAACAAACCTAATATGCAAACAACCCAGTAAATGTACACAGATGATTCATTCAAATCATCAAAAAATAAGTAATTCTGTGCACATTTATGCTTGTGAATTAACACAAGCTAACTAACTAACATTTAAGAAAATAAACTGTCCTTAACTTTAATATAGTAATCTATTAAAATGCAGCCTCTTTAAAGTCCATAACAACAACAATAATTCTGCACAGCAATTTCTATCAACATATATATGTAAATCCATCCAGCCATCCATTCACCTGTACATTAAATAAACATTATTTAGGTTGCTTGTAAAAGCACAAAATCTGGTCAAAGAGTTGGACGAGTAATGTCTAGCAACAGACACCACTTTGTTTTAGTGTGTGTGTATAAAGATTGAGATTTTTAGAAGGTAGGAGACACACGGTGTAACAAAATGAAAAAGAAAGATATACCACAGGCTATAAATCTGGGGCAGCTAAAGATTTGTAAATTTTCCCAGCAGACCCTTTAACAACATGTCGATTTAGACAACAGAAAACAGCAGAGGGATGAAAAGCTTAAATAATGGAGCAAGAAGACTAAACAAAGTTCACAGTTTGTTCAGTTCAAAGTTTGCAACTTTGTTCTGTTTTATGTACCCGCACACACAAGAACAATAACTCCACTGCCATTATGAAGTTGTCTTATGAAGAATTCCCCCTCTCTGTCTGTCTGTCTCTCTGTCTGTCTCTCTCTCTCTCTCTCTGTCTCTCTCTCTCTCTCTCTGTCTGTCTGTCTCTCTCTCTGTCTGTCTGTCTCTCTCTCTCTGTCTGTCTGTCTCTCTCTCTGTCTCTGTCTGTCTGTCTCTCTCTCTGTCTGTCTGTCTGTCTGTCTGTCTCTCTCTCTGTCTGTCTGTCTGTCTGTCTGTCTCTCTGTCTGTCTCTCTCTGTCTGTCTCTCTCTCTGTCTGTCTCTCTCTGTCTGTGTCTCTCTCTCTCTCTCTGTCTGTCTCTCT
>JAZGTK010008488.1:0-18238 GCA_036877625.1 Ambastaia sidthimunki
ATAGACAGATTAATGGATGGAGGATGGATGAACAGACAAAGATAGATAAACAGAGATAGATAGACAAACAAACAGCAGTAGATTTCAGAGTCCAGCATTCAGTGTCACTTTTTACACATTGATTATCATCAGCAAAAAATAAACAAAGATATAAAAAAATGCTTGTTCTCCTATTCTAAAGTGAACTAGAGCACATAATACAATTTATATAGTGCTAAAGAATAGAGTTCATAAAACCACTACAATATCAGCTGTTATCATGTGTGTCTCACTTTCAGGTTGATGAAGGCCTGCATATCAGCGAGCGGCAGGTTCAAGAGAAAGCGCACGAGATGGATATTCCCCTCCTTCACTGCCAGGTGAAGAACTGTCTTGTTGCTTTTGATTTCCTGAAAAAGGTAGAAGCAATGCTAGTCAACAAAGTGAAACTGAGACGAGATCAAAGCTGCTGTGGCATGAATGAGATTTCCTCCTTGTATGGCATTCTCAAAACGAAACTACTGTGTGTGGAACAATGACAAGATTGTTTGTCTGTCTCTCTGAAAGAAACACCTGGGAAATATGCAGTTTATTTTCCCATACGATGGAAATATGTACCGTTTGTAAATATCAATGCCTTTATTTAACATGTTAAACAAACACTCCTCGATCAAAACAGGAAAATTGTACTGAAAATATGGGACATTGAACCAAAACATGTTTATATCTGGCCCTTAGTTTTCTGCTTACAGTATATAACAGTACAAACTAGTTAAATGGATACATTACCTGGCTGAGTACTGAGGCCCCTGCGTTTATAAGAAACTGCAAACACATTAGTTTGTCTTTTGCTTGTGTGTGTAGACAGCCATCCGCAAGCCATGTTGAAGATGACGAGGAGGCATTAATAGCCTTCATTGTGCCACAATGGGAGATCACAGCACAGTGCAAAGGAGTCAGACCTAAAGGAAACAAAGTATGCAAGAGGGATTCTGTATTATTATTACAAACTCTAAGGAATACTCGTTTCTGATTGGTCAGTTGAACCATCCAGCGGTCTGATATTGCTCAATAACCAACATTGGTCAATGTTGACCATAAACAGTAGACTAGCATACAGATGACTTCAAATCTAAAATACATGGAACCTGAAAATGTATTTTGTTTGTGACTATAATAGAGAACTACATACAGGGGTTTACCTTCGAAATTTTGAGCTTCCAGGTCCACTTGGAGTCCCGTGGAGAGAACAATCTATGAATTCATATCGGTTAAGATGCATGCTTTTATAATTTTGAATTGTTGACATATGAATGGACAGCTTGGCTCGCTAACCTGCATGACTCGGGGGAAACCATAAGTGGCAGCCAGATGAAGTGCAGTTTGACCGTTGACATCACAGATGCTGATGTCAGCACCCAGTGAGAGCAAGTCTTGGACTATCTCCGGCTGATTGGCTGTTACGGCCACCAGCAAAGCAGTCTGAGATACAAGAGAACAGCAATTCAGTGCAGTAAATATGTAAATGTGTACCACTCATGATAAAATATACTTAACAGCAAAGTTATAATATTCACCTTGCCCTTGTGCTCCTTTGAGTCCAACTTTCCCAGTTCACAAAGTTTCTCTGCAGCAGCAAAAGCATATTCCCTCAAACCTTTGGCAGTGTAGATATGTAAAATCCTACCAGAGAGGAGACAATAAGGTTTCACTTCTCATTTACAGTGCAAAACTGTTCAACAAGCTTAGCTTTCTGTTTTTAGTTGGAGTCAAATCTTCATAGAAATCTTCATACGGTGGATTCATCAGTTAAGAAACTTACAAGACCTTAGAGAACCTCTCTGGTGAAACACCTAATGATGGGGTCTAATGTGGCCACATCATTGTAAGATGCCTCAAGGGGAACAAAGTAATTTACATAAGGAATACATGAGAAGTATGGTTATGGTTGCATAAAATTATGGGTAAAATTCTGTTTTTTTTTTCAGTCCAATCCAGACCCCAAGTTATATTTTTTCATACATAGTAAATCCGAGAGCTACCCTTTAGTTAATTATGTTAAAGTACATAACTTTACATTTCTAAATTATTAAAACATTTCTGCTTTTGCTAGTTAGATAATGATTTGAAATCTCTGGAT
The DNA here is from genome assembly GCA_036877625.1 of Ambastaia sidthimunki. NCBI lineage: Eukaryota > Metazoa > Chordata > Actinopteri > Cypriniformes > Botiidae > Ambastaia > Ambastaia sidthimunki. The sequence goes on from JAZGTK010008488.1 coordinate 2,120, forward strand.
GCTGAACCAGGCAGTCACTCTACAAACAGATGATTCTCCTAAATTGCCTCCTAATCCTGCAAATAATAGTAATAAATCTAAGCAACATTAGCAGTAATGTGTCTTACGTGTCTCCATCATCATCCTGCCAGGTGGTTCTACTGTAATCCATGTTCTGCAGAAAGACTCGAGCGTGCTGTAGCTTCACCATGTCCATCTGCGGCCTGAACTCTTGGAGGATATATGGGCTTGCGTGATCCTCTGCTCTGGATTCAGATGGCCAGCACAGGCCAGAGCTCTGAATGGGGACAGTACTGGTCATATGAGTCCCAGATGCTGTAACGGGGTACTCTGGTATAGACTGTGAAGGCAGAGAGAGGAAAGTGTGAGCTTTCACCTATTTCATCCATTAACAGACGCCATATGTTTTGTTTAGCGTTTGGCCTCAGAATTTTCACAAGACTTTAKTAYATGCTTYATCAGACTTCTAGACGTTTAAAATTGTGGAACATGTTTCTACAAAAGCTTATGATGACAAATCTATCAAGGAAAATGGGTAACATGGATTAAGAATAGCTGGATTTGGTAGTTTATTAAGCTCCACAGTCGCAACACTGAGGCTGAAATGCCCCTTTTTTGACACCACACAAGAAATGCATAAGCTCCTTTTAACTTACATTAACTTACATATTCCTAAATATTCCTTGGGATACATGGTTGGGAATCACTGCTATAGAGCCGTTGCGCTGTGTTCACACTTACATATTGCTGTGTTGTCTGGGCATCATGGCAGTCTTGCATCTGCTGAGAGCTGTAGCCAGTGGCAACAGTCTGTCCAGTCTGGGAAAAGCTAGGCATGTATGGGAATGTATTGCACTGCTGCAGGGAAGAATAAGGTTGATGAATGCTGGGAACATCCCATCGGTCATATTGAACTGCTCCCATGTCTGGGTAGCTTACACTGGCCCCTGCAAAGAACCAGACAAAAAAAACATTATTTAAATGTAGTTTTTCTACAAAATCCTGTCTCATTTAGCAGAGTGGATCAGACTTACCGGCAGTGGGAGACTGTACTGATGTCAATACCTGTTGGATACATTTTAAAGAAGGATTAATGTCTTTGTAATTGTAAAGGCATTCATAAAGATCAATGATTTTGCTCACAGGGGCAGATGCAGGACCAGCAGCAGTATAAGTCACTGTAGAGCAGGAGGGGGGTGCTGAGGAGGTCTCCCTCTTTCTCTTCTGCTCCAGGAGTTTCTTCACTGTGGGCAGAGGGTAACACGCCTTTTCCTTTGGTGCTGCTGGGAGTGTAAAACATTGGTGGATATCTTTCAATCGTACATCTCTTCTATTTTAACATCTAAAATACTGACTCAACAGGAGAGGGGTGGCCACCCTTTCCATTATCACGTTCAAATACTTAAACAAAATACTTAAATACTTAAACAAAACAATGATTCAACTTTACCGACTAGTTCTTTCTTATGCACTGCTGAACAATAAATCTGTCTGAGCATGTGATTTTTAAATCAAAACATAGTAAACATTTCTGAATTTAAAATAAAAAGTAATCATAGAAGTTTTCAAATGAACATATGACATGACCTTGCTGCTGAAAAAAGGCAAAAGGGCATTTTAAAAGCATTTCTATTTTAAATAATACATATCTATTTAATTTCAACAGACAAAAGCATTTTTAACATGTCACCTGTCTCTCAATGTCATTACAGTTTTTCATTGTTACATATTGCTATATTTGTTGTTGTTGTTTTAATACTGACTGATTTCTTCGGTAATGTGATTTCCCCAGACCATCTGTAACAGTAGGTGTTTGTATGACATAAAAATGTATTTTCTTCGTGTTAGTCACTAAAAGAAACTGAAAAAGAAAATGCAAATCTCAATTTCCAGTGAGCATTGGTTACGTTTTCTAGAGTAGACTCAAGGAAACTTTCTTTAAACTCTTGACCCCAAACGTGACATAAAAATGAAATTTCCACTAAAGGAGCATTATGCTCATCTTCTCACCCCTGAGGAAGGTATTCCATCTGGAAAAGTAGTGATGATATCATGTCTATCTTCTTCTTTAGAAACCCTGTGTTTATGGAGAAGGTTCTCAGCACATTTTCTGTAACTGTTTCCTTTTCTCCGTTACGCTCTCGTGGCAAACCACATTCTCTTTTTGTATTTGTGACGTACATCCTTTGAAGGGGCTTCGTCAGATTGTGAACAGACTATATACACAGGAACTGATTCAGAGTCAGATTTGACGCCTGGCTCATTACCAGATAGTAAGGTTGCACCGTGTGATACAACTGAGCTGAAATCAGCTACGTAAATTAGATAACAAGTGAATTGTTACAATACCTTGTCTAGCCACTAGGAATAAAGCCAGTATAAGTAATAATATAATCACTGCAAAACTCACAAACATTTCTATTCCCACAATTTCTTTTTCACAATTTTCCCACAATGCTGTCTGAGAGAAACACTTTGAAATGAAGAATTATCTTTTAAAGGGCATGATTTACTCTTAATTTGCTTACGGCCGGGTTGTTTTTTTTGTAGAAAAGCTTTTTTTGTAGAAAAATCTAGAAAAGCTTTTTTCTTTTTTTTATGCTGGTTGAAAGTCTTTTCTCATCCTGATAGCAACCACTAAGTAAAGTGGTTTAAATATCTTCTGTGGAAGGCACAGGACCATAAAATGTTCATCCAATCATTGCATTCGGTCTGAATATAATAATAGGGTGTACTGCTTGCCTGTCAAACTATGCATGCGTTCATGTGTTGGAGGAAGAGCTTTGGAGAGCGCTCTGAAGAGAGAGAACTTATACTTTCAAAGCTATGCTGCTATTGCTAGTCCCCCCACCCCACCAAATTGCCTACCCCACCTTTGTGTCACGTTCTCAAGAAGTTTGGTTAACTGTACTTTCTGTAGGCTACCATTTTACAGGAAAAAAAATGGTTTCACAGAAACTTTGAGTATGCATTTCTTAAGGCAAAAAGGATTTAAAAGAGGAAGGCGATTCGGGTTTAACATGGATGGAAATCCCACTGTGGATGATCTCAAGAAAACAATTTCTTAGTTTTTTGTTTGTTCTCTATTTGTTCAGTTATTTTAATTACTCTACCGGTTCCAGCTAGTAACTCTCTAATGGTCACTATCTTCAAAACGCACTGCTTAATCTGATTAATCAAAAGAGCCTATCAGATTCAGAGCCCTATCAAATACACAATTCAAGTGATGACAAGATCAACTAAAAAAAAAACAATTGCAACTGCAGAGCTACAAGCAGCAGGGTTAAACCCTCAGTCACAGTGATGAAATCAAGCTATTGATTTATAATGTTTCTGTTGTTTAGTTGGATCAATCACTATGAACGATACATAACGATAAATTGTAGGAGCAATGCCTTTTTCTGTCGATTGCATCATTTTCAAAAACCATGTGACATGAGTCAACACAAGACGTCATCAAATAGCCTATACGTCATTAAATTTAAATTAGATGTAAACCGCTTGATTACATTGCGTATTGATGCTATCTTTAAAGTGAAGTGGCTTTATGAAATGACCGATAGGGTGGGCATTAGTGGCTGGGATACCCTTGCGCCTCTATCTCATAATTTCAAAGACGGAAAACCCTGGCCAATGAGTCATACGCCCTATAGCGGGGATTCCGCAAATCTCTCACTCTATTCTTATAGATAAAAAAAAAAACACCGCAAATACAATTACACTTACAAAAAAGGTTTTGGCTGCGATAACCATTTAGCGGAACTTTATCTATAACTTATGATGTTTGTATCAGCCTCCTTGATCAGTTGTCTTTTCGTTACCATTTTTATTTTATTTTTTATTAATAAAAACGTGTAAATTGTTGACGAGACCCACACCCATCAAAACGGGAACTGAAAGCTTTGTAGGGAGTAGTTTATAAAGGGGTTTCTCCAGATAGCTGTAGAAATTAACTGTGTAGAAATGTTGTGGGGGATCCTTTATTCAAATAAAGGATCTATTTTTAAATGGTTATACATCACTGAATTTAAGTTAGTGCTTAGTCCGCCAAGGGAATAAAACGTCACCACAATAGTCTTGTAAACAGATTAGTTTAATGTAGCCTACAATAAGTTATTTACCTCAAAATGTCAGCGAGGTGTATTTGCTATGTGAAAATATTAAATGATTTTATTTAGTAGTAAGCGTTTCTGTTGATATCTTATAATAGACGGAACGTTCTGTCTTTTTCGCCTGCCCATTTAACCATCAGGCCATCATCCAATATTTTAATGAAATAGTTTAGGTTGTAAATGACAGACTATTCTAAAGAAAGAAAGAAATAAAACTCTTAGGTAGTACTCACATTTCTGAAAGTGCATGTCAGAATCCCTTTTGCTTTCTTTAATTTTCGGCTCCCACGCCAGGTGAAACGAATGCTGTCAGTCTCAACCCAGACTCCGTTTTATGTCAACTTCTCGAAGCTGATCTTGTCCTCCCCTCTGTTGTCTGCCTGTTATCAGCTTATTCCGACACGTTCCGCTATGTATACAGAGAGCACGTGGTGTTAAGCCCGCCCATCTGTAGCTCCGCCTCTCACCGATGACGGGTGCCAAAACACGAGAGCAGATTCATGAACCAAAACCTCTTGAGCACGTACAAGGAAAGCGTCTCGTCTTTGTTCTTCAAACCAAGGATGATTTTTTTCTTTTAGACTCAAATGACAGTCTCTGACTCAAAGTAATAATCAATTAATTCAAATTATTATATAGCTCGTATATTTTACATCATATGTGAAGACAGTTCACGGCGCTGACAGTGCATGAAATTGCCTGTTAGTTTAATATGTCTGCCCATAATACTTTTTCTGTAAATATAATATTGTGTCTGGGACAAATGTCACGAGTGTGTTCTTATGTAGTTTATTTAATTATCAAGATTATCTGCCAAACGCATACATTTAAAATATAATAAGTAAAAAACACTGTGAAACATCTTATTTGGCTACACCACCAATAAACAAACAAATCAATAAATAAAATGGAAATTTTGCATATTTTTTGAAAATCCTTCCCTCCCATAACTCTTTTAGTTAATTGTTGTATTTTTAAGTTCATTAAGAAGACAGTTTTCCTTGTAGTAATTTGCTAAATCAAAATAAATTTGTACTAGTAGATTAAACCACAGTTACGCCACAAACAAACTTGGTTTGGCAGACGTCATATATTCTCATTATGTCATTACCACAGTGTCGAGTAAGAGAGGAAGGAAACAATGAGGGGAAATATTCTTGTCCTTGAGCTTCCTATCTCCTCCTTCATTTGGAATCTTCAAACTTCTCTCTTCCTGTCTCTATGCCATAATTATTCCTTATGCCTATTCCTTATGCCTATTATTCCTTATGCCTAATTTAAGGAAGCACGTAGCCTCCAAACCTACATGCCTCCTTAAATTCTCTTTTGTATGTCATATAAAGTAGCTTCTACTAGTCTTCACAAACATGCCTCCTTTTTCAAACCAACACCTGTACTTCTTCTGCCCACCAAATCAACTTTGATCTGCTAATCTGCCTCATATTAACCACCGTGTCCATTTCCTCTCCGTCTCTCCACTACACCCACACGCTCTTCTGTTCTTGCCACCTTCACCCACACTCTTGTTACTTTATATAACTAACATGATAGAAATGATAGACAGACATGAGCACAGAATTAGTACATTATGGGTTAGCTATATGGGTAATTCCTTTAGTGAATGTGTATATCTCTGTTTTCAAAAGAAAGGCCGAAATTTAGGCAGATGGTATCAATAGATTGCTCTTTAAGACACTAGCTATGGTATGTTTGGGCATATATTATTTAAGTATTTATATTAGGCACAGTATTCAAATTTCTTGTATGCACAGAATATCTAGTTGGCCTACAACCTTTACTAAAATGTGCACTACACACCAGAGCATACCAAAATGTGCTAAAATATTGCAGAAACTACTACAAAATACTACTACAAAATGTTGCTAAAACATTTACTATTTTTAGAAAGCCAACATTCAGTATATAGTGTGTAGTAAGAATTAAAGGTAATATTCAATCCCAAACGTAACCATTGAGAAGTGGGCGTATTTTGAGAAGTGGGCGAAGCCCGCAGCTTCTGTCTTTATGGAATATTACCCCCATCTAGTGTCCAAGGTAAATACCGACATGTCGTAGATGTCGTAGAATTTTGTCAGATAATCGTCACTACATTGATCCGCTGTGGAATGTTTACTGTTAAAACTGACATAATTGTATTAAATATAAAAAAAAATGTTACAGACATTTTTGTGACATTTGTAGACCAAGACAGGCACTGACAGATTATTTCACAATAATTAAGAATATTTGACTGTATAGCATAGGAAAACTTTTGCTGTGTATCAGTTTTTTTTAATAAAATAATAAAAGTAAAATACAAAGCTCAAAGTGGTGATGATATGGCATATGATTTTTATAATGGAGAAACTAATAAAATCAAAATGAAGATTATTCATTTATTCTCATCCAAATACTATTTAGAGGACAGTTTTCCGCACTTTTCCGCAACATTCTACCCCCTTAAAAGCTTCATAGACGTATTCACTTACCTATGACTGTTACTTTTAAAAAATAATGACTACAAATTATAGTTGAAGTGGACAGTCATGTAAATGGGTTTGGTGATTTAAATCCCACCAGCTTTAAAAATGACAAAACGTTTTGGACACCCATTTAGTCTCCAAATTTTCCTTTCGAAAAAATGTAGTATGGCATTTTGGCAACTTCCCACAGACATTTCTGTACACAGTGAGTATATATAGGAACTTGGGGTGTAGTCACATGATCTATATCCCGGAAATATGCTGGATAAAATGGCGATATGAGCAGCTACAGTATAACAGAAAGTGGGGCAGTGGAGTAACTAGACAAGAATCATTAATCTGCCTTTTGCGGCTCAACACAGCACTTATAAAACCCATCCGATATCAATCATAAATGTGTACAGCTGCACACCCTAGTATTTAAAGGCACTCCACAGATGGACAAAGACAGACTCGCAGTGAGTACAGGCAAAAATAAACACGGGTAGCTGTCATAAGGGGGTGTAACGCATTGCATACAATGGGTTTATAAATGGAAATGTAAAAATAAATCAGAAAAACGCCACCAAAAGCTTAAATGTATATAATAGATCGATATATATGGATGGATATTTAGTATGATATTATACGCTTGTATTATATCATGTTAAGCGTATCCAAAGGTGTCATTTTACTAATGCATGATAACAGCGGTTGTATTTGTTATTTTTCATTGTATATTTTGCATTAACGCAGTATCTAATAAACTGCGGACAAGATGCAGGCACAGTTTGAAGTTTGCCATTCAAAGTAAACATTATTTTCAGACATTTAAAGTAATATTTCTGCAACATAGCCTGGTTCGTGTTCTTGGCTGGAGATGCATAATTTCATTGGCGACCTTATGGCTGCAAGCGCTTCAGTCTCTGTTCCACTGAGAGATCCGTTGAGAGAGCAGCGTATTGAGGAAACACTGAGCTCTGCCTGGGACATGACAAGACCCAAAGTCTCTCATCTTCCCCAGTCTAACACAGCCAGACAGAGCCAGAGGAAAAGTGATGCAGGGCTTAGTCTGCATTCTGAAGAAAGGGAAAAAGAGCCTGGACATCATAAAAGCCATGGTTAGTAAAAAAAAAACCTTATAAAAACTGTATATAAATGTATTAACCCTTTGTGCCTTCCTGTAGTTTATGATGTTAACAACACTAAAGTAATAGGTTTACAGGTAATATGGATACCTTAAATGCACTGTAATATCAGCATACATTTAAAAATACAAAAATTTTTTAAATACATCAAAATACAGTTTTCTATATATTCATACACAACGTCTAATACACTTTTCTTAATATTTGTTTAATATTAAATAATATATTTAATGCATTAATTTCTATTGACTAATTCATTTTTCTTTATAGTCCAGAATCGTACATGCACATGTCCTGGCTGCCCAGTTTCCACATCTACCTCTCCTTCCTCACTCCAGACCCTGAAACCCAGAAGCAGCACTGCATCACAGGTCCAAACGCCCTCAATCCCGCTGTCCACCCCACCACAGCAGGTCAAAGAGCCCAATTCTGCCCCTGTTGGCCTGGGCCTGTGTCTAGGTTTGGATCTGTCTTTAGAGGAGGAGAACAGTGAGCCCACCACCACATCTAACTCTGAGTCAGGTCACCCCCAACAGAAGGACAAAGGCACTAGCACTCACAGCCCAGTCCCACATGCAAACCCTGATGACCTATGTGGCCCACCTGTTCAAGCCTTTCCCTGTCTATGCTGTCACCGTGGTTTTCAAACCTGTGCTCAACTTTTGCGGCAACAAAAGGACCCAGAGGCACAGGCTGCGCGCTCCCACCACCACTTTCATCACCACCACTGCCCTCTTGCCTCTTGCATGCCATGCACGCAGTTGCACCACGCTGCCAGATCGCTTTCCTCCTTTCCATGTTTGTCCTGTCAGCGCACCTTCCCCACCTGCGCTCAGCTCTTGCGGCATCAGCAGGGCCACGAGCAGCAGGAGGGCACACAGCAGCTGCCGTGCATGCACTGCAATGCCTCTTTCCCCCGCCCTTCGCAACTGCTGCAGCATCAGCGCACTCAGCATGCATCCAAAACGGGTGGTTTCATGTGTGCCGAGTGCGGCCGTGCTTTTAACTCTCACAGCAATCTGCGCATCCACCTCAACGTGCACACTGGCGCCCGGCCCTACAGCTGCGTGGAATGTGGAAAAAGCTTTAGCCAATCAGGGGCGCTTAAGATTCACCGCCGGATACACACAGGGGAGAGGCCATATACATGTTCTTATTGTGGGAGGGGTTTCCCTCACCTGGCTGGGGTGAGGGCCCATCAACGCACACACACAGGGGAGAAACCCTACCGGTGCGCTCAGTGTGGGAAGTGCTTTACTCAGTCTGGGGCCCTAAAGATTCACACTCGCATTCACACCGGCGAGAGGCCTTTCATCTGCAGCCTCTGTGGGAAGAGCTTTTCTAACCGCTCTGGAATCCGCTTTCATCATCGCACAGTCCATGGGATTGTGACAGAGCCCAATTCGGTAGGCAGACCCAGTCTGGCTGCCACCACGTCTTCATCTATATCAGACTTCCAGAGAATCCAAGAGCCTCTCAATCAGATCCATATCCAGCAAATGGAGCAGAGGAGTCCACCCAGCAAAGGACAGTTATGCAGGGATAGTGACAAAACGGCCCTTCCATATGCCTGTGAGGACTGTGGTCAGCGCTTTCCAGATGCTCCCTCAAGAAACAGACACCAGACATTGGAACACTACACTATAGAAGAGAGAGAGAGGGAAGAGAGAGATACAGATAACAGTAAAGATTAGACAAAAGACAACAGACTACAACAGCTAACAGTCAAACATCGCTGGCTCTTGATTTTATAATAAGCTAGATAAACAGTATGTAGGGAACTAGTTCGCAAAAATGAAAATCCTGTCATCATTTACCCATGTTGTTCCAAACTTGTATGATCTATTTTAGTCTGTGGAACTTAATAGAAGTTATTCTAGCTACCTGTTTTTATCTTTACAGTAAAAGTCAATAGGGTCCAGAAGTTTTAATAGGGTCCAGAATATGTAATGGTGTTGTAAAAGTAATCCATAAAACTTTCTGAAGTGATCTGATGAGTTTGTGTGTTGAAGAGACTGTATTTTAAGCCGTAATTCACTTTAAATCAACAAAATCAGTGATTGGTTCACGTGCACACAGTCAAAATCAAATAAGGCCTCATGGCAATAACATCAAGTTTTACTGGTTAGTGTGAGTTTTGTGACTAAACGTCATGACAAAAGAGCCATTGAGATTTTGCGTAATTAACTTGCTAGCACTATTCTCTTGATGCACAGTGATCCTGGTACTAGAAAGCAGAGAAAGAACACACAAGTACCCAAATGTGTTTCACAATCACCTGACCTCACCTTGTTTATTGAGAGCAAAGCATAGGTGTATGTAGAGATCTCATTATACCAGACAGAGAACAAGGGAGTAGAAGATAAGCTAAAAAGAATGCAACAATTGAACAGACCATAATGACCATGACCTAGATACCTTCAATGCAATAGTCACGTTACGGTTGCAGTGAAGATATCTGGGGACATTGAGAAGTCATGTAAACAATAAAGTAAACAGAAAGTCATTTCAATTTGTACAAACGGAGAACTCAGAGAGCCTACAATATTTAACTAATAATATTTATCAGTTTATTCAGATTATTATTGTTTGGTCATGTACAGTTTTTTGTCTATGGCCTGTCCCTTAACAAACCAACTTGTGATGACATTGTATTGTGAAATTAAATTTGAAAGTCTTTGTTTATATTATTATACAAAAAAAGTAAAGAAAATGGTTTGTGCTGGCTTTGTTTTGCTTTGGTTTTAATTAAGAATCGGTTTTAAGTTTTAGCCCACGGAATCTTACTTAATTTTTTCTTTTCAGTGTTTAAAGAAACTTTTTAAGCTAGTTTATTATGAAAAGATTGTTATTGTTTTTGTTTTGTCTTTGAGTAAACAGTGCCTTTTATAATGGGAATCTTTCAAAGCACATGCAAAGTAAGACAACATTTTTAGATTCTGGCTTCAAAAATTCTGCCATTTGGTTACATAATTACTGCAACATTTAGAAATGTTTGTTTTATAACATAAAATAATTAAATGCAGGCTTGAAATTAAAGTATGCTAGTGCATACTTTAGCATGTTGCGTGGGGCCAGTATTATGACATCATTAGGACACTTCCTATAATGGACTTTGTTCAGGAAGTGACACATGACTAAAACAACTGAAAGTGGCTTAATAGGCATCAGTAAATCAGTATAATAATGATAGTTAATGTTTGGCAACACTATAAGGGAAAAAAATGGCCAATATTATTATATTTTGTACATTCACCATTACATTGTTATATATGTTATACAGCTGTGCTGTTAATGGCCAAAGCCAATGTTACCTCTCAGCACTGCACCTTACGTTTATTTTTGTACAGGTACATCTGTCAGTGTAACCCAAATAACCTTGACATGCTGTTGATTTACCTTATATTAAAATGCATTATTTGTTTTATTAAATACACACTATAATAAACCTCTGTCGCTTAGCTGGTTTATTTATACAGCAAACTGAACTGAAGATGAACAGCTGATTATTTCACCTGGCACAGGCATTTGTCCGCCCTTGTTGACTTGCTCATAGTTTTGTAACGTGACTGAAGGAAGTACAAGAAAATTTGAAGGAGCCTTTAGAGGTGTTAGTTTGATGTTAGTTTAATGACTTATTTAATGTGATGATTTGTTACATTGCTAATATGAGCAGCTGAAGAACACTGCTACTCATTTATAATGTTTTAATTTTGTCAGATATATGTTATTAACATCTCAGACAGACTTGCAATATTTCCAACATTGAAACAGACAGTTGATTAGAGAAGGATTCTTGGCAAAAGAAAGTGTTTATGCAAAGTTTGTAAGGTGGTCATAGTCAATCAAGTTTTATATAATTACATACTACAGGTGATATTCAGAGATACAGCTGTAGCCTTTGTCTGTATTTTCTTAAAGCGTTAAACAATGCTGAGTCACCTGCCACAAGAAAAACTGGCCTACATTACTGTAAGGTCAATGAACTCCAGAGGGAATTTCCATTGTGCCATATATGCAGTAGGTCTACTGTAGATACTGGCCTATCCAGTACAAGTATTCCTTACTTGTGTTTTTGTTCTTCTAACTTCATAGCATTGAACCGGATCTGTTTTATCGTGGATTAAATAAGTTTAAATAAGAAGAAATCCATTTCACATTAAGTCAAAATAGCAAACAAATGTGTTGCACTTCAGTAAGGTTTGGTTTTTTTGACGATAGCAGGGTTTTCATCCTTAAATAAACTGTTACTGTGGTTTTCCCAAATTAAAGGTTGTTATAGGTGTGTATAAGGTTATGAAAATTGTAAATATATCTCTATATATATCTTTTAAAAAAAAGACCAAAGTGGTTATATATTTTGAAAGCGCGGGTTATGTCTGAAAGATTGCTGTGTTTTTCGGGTACGTTCTCATTTGACAAGCTATAGAAAAATAGCATTGTATTGTTTGAACATTTATCACACCCAACGCGCACATTTTATGCTGGATACAAGTGACGCTTTAAGGCTGATTTGCATGAGGCTTTGATTTCAGTTTTGAAACCATGGTATAAAACAGCTTAAACAAGTAGATTTCCTTGCAACAGTTATTATATTCATGCATTATTATGCGCTAATATTAGTAATTATTGTATTAGTTATGAACTTTGCATGTTTTTCTATGCATAGTGCAACAAAAATAAAAGTAAGTCACGTGACCAACCTGTATCGCAAGCGCCGCCTTCTTCCGCGCTCATAAATTGTTTACAAACTTTCATTCTGGCAGAAGTTTGTCAAACGCAGAAGCTTTTGATCCGTCAAAATGAGAGGCTACGTTTTCATCGCAGTGCTCACGTTCACCTGTCTCAAAAGCTCTACTGGTAAAGATTTTTCTTTTTCTACACGATTATTCTGTGTATTCTGTGTATTCTTGTTTTTGTTGCAACTTTTTATTTAAAAGAAACCTAATCTACTGTTCTTTCGTTGCTGGATGTTTAAGAGAAAGTTTTAATATATTTTCTCAAAAGATAATGTACCTTTATAATTTCACACTTGCAATTTTCATTCGTCTGAATAAACTTAACCCTGGGTGTAATCCAGTGGGGATTTCTGGAAAGAAATGAAAATGAAAGTGTTGCTGTTTGCGCCTCTTTAAATCATATAATGGAAAAACTCCATTATGTCATTATGCATTATACACAAGTTCATACAGGTAAACAACAAAATGAGGAACTTGTAACCTGTCCTGACTGTGCACTCTATTTTAAGGCAACCAGTTAGACAACATTTTAAGGAAATGGTATTACATGTATTACTTCATCATGCATGAATTCTCTTTATAGTGCTTGTCTGTGTTTAAAAGTACATTTAACACAACATGTAATGTTTGTAATATGTTTGTTCTAAGCATAATGTGCTTTTTTGACATCAACAAGTAAAAATGACATTATATTATGATGCAACATTTTGCATCAGGTAGTGTTTAAATTATTTGCTTCTCATGCTACTGTTGTGGTTATGAATGGTTTGCTCCATGTGTAAAATATTTACATGTAGCTAAAAAATAGCATTTACAGACGTTTATCAGATGTTCTTATAAAGCAACTTGTTGGTCTGTATATTAGGGACTGAACAGATAAGAGGCTGCATTATGTAAATGCTAATTCAGTACTGTTTGGTTTTTGTATGTTCAGCTTCTCTGATGGTGAAAGGCCCATCTGAGCCGGTTCTGGAAGGACAGAATGTGAAACTGGAGTGTGTGGACACAGAATCTGAGCTAAATATGAGCACAGTGCACTTTGAAAGGTTCTCTAAAGTAAGATCATTTACACAATAACAAGGAAGTGCTTGTACCACAATGTGCTATTATGTGCGTTTTTGTAAATGTCAATAAAACACTACAGTGAAACTGAAATGACATGTTATTTTTATGAGAAATGAGCAGGTCTGAGGTCACCTGAGGTCAACTCAGGTTAACTCAGGTTGGTTGTGCTTGTCTGTGCCTGCCCTGTGTTAGGCTGCAGATTAGATTACTGTAAACAGAAACTTTACAGCAGAAAGAGATCTTAGATTATAGGTTTATTCAGGAATTTAATTTCCTCCACCACAATTTTCTCTAACCATTTGACAGACAAACTTATTTTGTCAAGACAAAGACAACAACGAATAAAGAACCGTAACATTATCATTTGAATGTATTTGTCTGGAGATCAGGGCTGAAAGTAGTGTTTACATAGCAGAATGCAGTGTGTGTTTTCACCGGCATCTGAGGGCTGTTATTTTGGGTTTAATTAGTATCTGGCAGTGAGAAGTCTTTCGTGGATTCACAACATCTGCTGCTTCTGTTGACGTTCTGTCTGTTTGTAACCTTTTCTAGACATCTAGATGCATTTGTGCCAAGACAAAAAGAGTTTTTATACAACCAATCACAAAGACAGATGTTTTGTTTTGCAAACTTTCATTACCATTTGTTAGTGAGACCCAAGAGCCAATATCTACTTCCTACAAATTTAACACTTTCAATCAAATTTAGCAATGACATATCAGATAAAAAAACATAGACAAACCTTTAACATACAGTCAGTCCATTAGTTAAAGGGTGTAAATTTACAAAGCTTGCCTTGATACAACTGTTTAAGACCACGTTTGTCAGGCTGAACCACCATAAATGTATTTCATGTGATTTCTAAAGTCTTCTAACATGACATAATAGCTTTGTGTCATAAACAGGCTGAAATCAGATTCAATATGACATCACTAAAATCAAATCAAATATGACATTTGGTCATGAGATACTTATGATGTTTGATGATGTTATTTAATTTTAAAGCTGTATAGTAGGGCAAGATTTTCAGTGGATAATAGCTTTAGTATATTCGTCACACAAGCTATCTGAGTGAAATTTCTCTTTTCTCCCAACAGTACATGAGGATGTGGTATCGCCTAGAGTCAGATAAGGCGTATTTTTACCGCAGGTGTTTTCTGTATGATGTGGATGTGAGAAGAGAGGAGGACAAACTGCTTCTTTTAATTCCAAGCATCCAGTACTGGTCTGAGGGTCCATACCGTTGCATCACTGAGGATGTCTCCACACCAGATAACTCCTCTGAGTCCTTCAGCATCCCCATCCACTGTGAGTGAAAGTCAGACCTCTGCCAAGAACTTGCATCATGGGCCTCGTGAACCTTTAGAAACTGATCAAGACTATTTACGTATCTGAGCGGTGATGCAAATCTCTATTGACTGGTGCAAACACAAATCGATTCTAGATGCTTCATGCCTCAATCTTTCCGTTGTTGGCAAGTTGGCAATGATGTTTTGTCACAATGGAGGTTTTTTATTTTGGACTTTGATTAAAAGACAAATAAAACTCTTTATCTCCCGAGATAACTAACTCAATAGTGATATTGATTGGTTGGCTTTTCTGTGCCCAGAGATGATTTGAAAGTGGT
Organism: Ambastaia sidthimunki; assembly: GCA_036877625.1. NCBI lineage: Eukaryota > Metazoa > Chordata > Actinopteri > Cypriniformes > Botiidae > Ambastaia > Ambastaia sidthimunki. The sequence continues at coordinate 17,273 of JAZGTK010008488.1, forward strand.
GACTTATCAGTGGTGATTTGACAGTGGTGACAAGAAAAAACTTTGTGGAAAAATAGGTGGATTTAAACAGAGAGGTTAAATTAAGGAATTTTTATGCCACTTCCTTGTTTTATGTAAAAAAGCAGAGGTATTTTAACTAATCCTTGTTTTTCCACCCTCTCTCTCTCTCTCTCTCTCTCTCTGTCTTTCTCAGATATGCGAGAGGTTTCAGTGCACCAGGCTGGTTTAAGCTACCTAACCCGTTCTTTTAACTCAGTTCACGATCTCTGGAAGGTTCGATTAGGGGATGATATAGAACTAGAATGTACCACTTCTGCATCTGAGAAACCTGAATACTTTTGGACCAAAGAGGTGATGGATCTAATACCGATTTTGCTTTCCTTTTTGCTTCTCCGTTTTTAATGGCAACATGATTTCTTTCGTCTCTCGTAAGGGATTTTAATTTTTTTAATGAACCGGACATCTGAGGCCCTGAAACTCCAGCTGGCTCTTTACATGAGAACAGACTTTTTACACAGTTCTGAGGAAAAGGGTTGTGAAATTTAATCTTGTTAACTATGTTAGTAACAAATTATTTATATTTAAATGAAAAAAGACACATTTTGAGTAAATAAATCTGGATATATTGATTTATCAATTAACACATTCTAATAAGAAATAGGAATTATGTTTTTATATAAAAGCAGTTGAATAAATAGATCTCGAAAGTAGACCCGAAAGTCCCTTCAAATGTCATGATGTGGGTTGATAAATACTCTTAGAATTTCAAGAGAGTTATGTGGTAGGACTTTATAGAACTGCATGTGGATGGTAGTTTCAAAACGACTCGGTCCGGTCTGGTCTGTACTGTACATTTTACGTTAAAAGTACAAATATATATTATCCAAATTCATATTTTCATCTAGTCCAAATATTTTTAATGTTACTTTAAATATGCACTTTCCAAGGTATTATTGAGCAGGAGTA